>CM064517.1:11885876-12153608 GCA_032716605.1 Paralithodes platypus
AAAACTCAACGTAAAACAATGAACACACAAAAACAAAATATAAATTCACACACAATGTCATCTATGTCATTCAGGAGAAGACCCAGAAACCAGGGTCACCAAGGTCCCTCCAGCACTCCCGCGGCCCCCGACCACCCGGAGAGGTTCTGATCTCGGCAGGCAGACATGAAGCGGAGCCGAAGCCACAAGCCCGCCCACCACACTTCCAGGCGCACCTTTCATATAAATCGTCTACCCGGGCCAGGCGCCTGATGGACTATTATCTAGTCCAACTTGCGCCCGACCCCTTCCCCCAAATGACCAGGTGTTCACTCATCTATCCACAAGCATTCTCCATTCATTCGAAATGTGCAAAATATAAATCTCCTAACTTTAATATAATGCCCTTTTATAAAGTTAAGAAAGATGACATTACTTTGAGGAAGAGTAAAGAAAGTAATTTCATACATAAATTCAAGCCCCATTTGAATATAAAATCATAAATAGACTATGAACGAAAAACAATATTGGAAAAAACACGATTTTTTGTTTTAACTGGCACAATTTAAAGCCAAAATTACTGTCAGAACCAGTGCCTGGTAATCCGCAATAGAGTCAACATCAACTATCCGACTCTGGAACCAGCCACTCTTGCAAAAACATTTATAACTGAAGATCTACGAAGGTATATACATGCATTTTAAAATCACTTTTATGATTTGCAATATTTGTAATATATAAGCTACAGTTCGAGCCTTCTAATAAGATACTCAGACGTACTTTTTTTACCCTTTATTATTAATTTATTTTTTGCATGCAATATATTCTAGATGCCTTGTTAATTTAGCAATAGTATTTTTATTGCATTGACGCCTTGAAGCTTTGTGCAGTGAACCAACCTTTTTCTACACACTCTTACTGTAGAAAAAATATACTCGCATATATATATACTGTTACGACTGAGGTTTAAATATATCAGGGCTCTTATTCATTGGACTAGTAATGGCATAAATGCTACAACGGAAAGCGGAAAGCGCTAGATCCAACCTCTGATGTATATTCCCAGTGAACAAAGAACACAAATACTCTACAGAGTTCTATATGCAATAATAGGTTATTAAACTCTCAATAAATGTGCGTCTACTCTAGGCTTAATGTTATGTGAAAACAGCCTATTACTACCTATAACCGAAGGTGCTTGGTTATGGTATGCAAAGTAAGGTGGTAAGAGAAGTTAAAGCTTACGTTACTTTAATCAATAAATGTCAGGCACTCCTGCATGAAAGAAAGTGCACTAAAGTCCTTCAACATCAACAAGGAATCTTCTTTAAATGTTAGATGCTATCAAGATGCTCGAATCGGAAATGGAACCCAAAAAGGCCAGCAGCGGAACAATGCTCGTGCAGGCTATGCACACAAAAGGCAGGATATATAATGCAGTCGGGGCCAAGAATATCCTAAACGCTACAACAATAATAATCGCCACGACAATGCAGTATTCCTATCAACAAAAAGAGCCTAAGTCGTTTGTGTCTCCATACATTAAACTAGGCTGCGAAATGCTTGTGTAATCATAAACGGGTATGCATAAAAAGAGTAATTGGTTTAATATACTTAATGTCTACTATGACTGATAAAGTCTAGCTGGAGTCAATGATATGAGATACTGGTGCGCACGGCATGCCGCATAGCCTAGTGCAAATCTCTAGTCTGTGCGTCAAATATTACGTTATAGGGAAGGGTAGCTCTCTTGAGAAACCTTAATACCGAAGTATTAAGCGTTCTCCTGGCGTACCTCAAAGATAAACAACCGAGCCTAGAACAGTGCAGAATGGTATAGGCAAAAAGCCCTCATTCGTGCATGCTCTACTCTCAATAGCACACAGACTAGAATTTACTCAATCAACTCCAGTTCTCAGGTATGTCGTGCAGCTTTTACCTAAAGCCAGCACTCATCGGAAACAATACCTTATAGTATCAGACTCCTAGTCTAGCATTATCTAATCTAGCAGAACACTAATAATTATAGGAAGCGGTACTGAACAATATGAATGCCAACCAATGCTTCGTGATCAACTTATCTTAACAACTAACATACATGGGTTATATAAGACCTTAACGCACAATACAACTGGCCAGCATGAAGCTGATTTTGCAGAGTTAACCAGAGGGGGTATAATATTAATAAAAGGTGGTGAAAGATATGGAAAATGAGAGAGATAGGCAGAGGAAAAGGTTCTCAGGTGCAGAAAGGGGAACAGGTATCAAAGGGATAAGAGGGATGCGTTCTAGAAACCAGATCTGAGGGAGAAAGTGGCGAGGGAGCTGTATATATACTAGCACTAGCTCGAACCGCGTAGAAAAGCGGTAACAAGTCCTCTAACCAATGCTAAAGAAGCTAGCTAAACATGACGTCATCAAGCATGGTAAAAAAAACTCCTCTAACCAATCCCCGAGAAGCCAGCCAGCTATGACGTCATCGAGTATAGCAAAACACTGCGCGCCTACCCACACTCTGTTCTACTCTCTCTCTCTCTCAACTCCTATCATTACTACTTAATGATAAAACATATACTTTGCAATTAAATATATAAAGCCTTGACATGGGTGAAAACAAAGAGCCTTTCTGGACTGCCCATGACACGAGCTTTCATGTGAAATAAAACACACAACAATACATCAACTGTAGCCACATCCACTGCCCTGGCGATCCTAGCGAGTCACTGTAGGACAAGCCATGCAGTTCTAACGGAGTGGTTAACGTCACCCCCCCCCCCCCAAGATTTTTCTCAGAGGCCCAAGGCTCACAAAAATCTGATTGTTAGAACCCATGCTATATCTCTACTTCCCATCACCCAGCGGCAGTAAAATATCTGGCACAGTTCTTCAACAAAACATTTTACAAAATTATAACCCTCCCCAACACAATAGTTTAAATCATATGTAGTTATGCTCCTCAAGAGCGAGCTTCCCTAGCCCAGCATTCTGAGAGGAGTGCAACTCAGAATTACTGCTATAACATACTGAAAAAATTCAACTATCAAAGAAAGAGTTTTTTATTTGATTTTTATGTTTTTAATTTGTTTATTTCGGCTGCACTATAGGGGCAAGCCTAGTTTTTTCTTCTATACCAAACGCTCAACTCCTGCTTTACGACCCAATACGCTGGGCTACAACCGCGAGCCAACAAGCACCAAGCGCAAAATACTATTCAAACTAAAGCAGGAGGCTACCTGTGTGTCAATCTACCCAGGATCATATACCCTTGAAAGACAATCTGCAACCACGTTGTCACAACCGGCAATATGGCGTATGTCCAGGTTATATACCAATAACCTTAGTGACCACCTGGTCAGCCTCATATTCCGATTGTGAAACTGGTCCAAGAACTTGAGAGGGTGATTGATGATCTGTGTAAACTACAACGACCGGACCATAGGCTGGAACATAGACCACGAAATGCCCCAGCGCAAGCACAACCGCCAGCAGCTCCTCCTCGACAACAGAGCAGCTCTCCTGGGCCGAATTGAACTTCTCCGAGCAGAAACTAACAGGATGCTCCAGCCCATCATCGTCCTTTTTCACAAGGACTGCACCAGCCCCCACACCACTAGCATCCATTGCTAGTTGGAAAGGTAGGCTAAAGTCAGGGGCCCTAAGGATCGGGTGAGTGCACAACAGGTGTTTTACTACCCCAAACGCCTTCTCACACTCAGGCGCCCATTTGACTTTCTTATCCTTCCAGTTATCCCCCACCTGAGCTTCACTGTCCCGTTCTCCTTCTCCACCTTGACTGCTAAACGTCATCACAGGCACAGTGAGAGGCTCAGGGGGGTGCCTCACATACTCCTTCATGAGATTAACGTGACATAACTGATTGCGCTTACGACTGTCTGGAGCGGCCACCAAGCAATCCAGGTCCGATAGCCTCTCAACCACCCTATAAGGACCAGTGTACTTCGCGAATAAGGGATGACCTACAAGGGGCAGTAGAATCAACACCTGACCCACGTGAAACTCCCTGAGTTTAACCTTGAGGTCGTACCTGTCCTTCATGAGGGCCTGAGAGCTAGTCTAATTACGGCCAGCCAACTCCAGACTGCGCAACATCCGTTCTCGACTGTCGAGGACATACTTGAGCATAGAACAAGGTTTTTCTGCGCCCTCCCATATTTCTTCAACCATATGGAGAGGCCCTCTGACACGGTGTCCAAAGACGAGCTCATTAGGGCTGAACCCCAAACTTTCCCCAGGTACCTCCCGTGCAGCAAATAAAACACATGGCAGGCCAAGATCCCAACCACTCCCACTCTCAAAGCAACAACAACGAAGCACAGATTCCAAGGCGGAGTGCCATCGCTCTAACACACCCTGGCTCTCCGGATGATACGCAGATGACACAACCGTAACAATCCCATGCTGCGGCATTGATTGAACAAAGAGGCCAGAAGTGAAGTTGGATCCTTGGTCTAACTGAATTACCTGCGGGTAACCATACCGGGAAAAATACACTAGCAAGTTTCGGACCACCGTCTTCGCTGACCCATTTCTCATAGGGTACGCGTCAGGGTACCTTGTTACTACCTCCATGATGGTCAGGGGATACTTGTAAAAATCTCCCGACTGTGCATCACTGTCCTTCTTCAACTCGACAGCACCGGTACCACATTCAAGAACCTCCGGGTCTTCTAAGTGCAATTTACGAATGTCCGAAGGAGCAAGCTTATCTAAGTGTTTGCGAAACAACTCATGCCCCCCTCCTACATCGAATTTAGCCTCCCGTTGCTCTCTCTCTGTGTATCGTTGCTGTCTCTTCGTCTTTTTAAGCCCATCCTCTGCCTTCCTAGTAACAGTTAATGGGTCTTCTCCAGACTCGAAAATCGGTCCTAATAATGAGTCCCTGAGAATGTCCGTTGATACTAAACTCTCAACCGCATCAACTTTCAACCCCTTCTCGGTACCTTTCCTCCGCTTGTCTAAAGGCTGTTGACCAGAATGTGACTCCCTGGATGCAAGAGATCTGGTGGCAACACATGCCATAGGTTGCACCGGACACTTCTCAACCCACTCCTGCTCCTCCCTACTCATGTCGGCCGGCTTCTCGGCAACGACTAAGGGTGGAGCCTCAGAAGTAGGCCCCGCAAAGTCGTTGCCGAGAAGGAGGTCGACGCCCCCAACAGGTAACTTCTCCACAATTCGTACATCCAGGTCACGAGTCACACCATCAACTTCCATCTTCATTCTTACAAGCGGGTATGACCTTGTTGCATTAACCCCCTGAACCACAGCCACCCGCGCCGTATTTACAGGTTTACCAGTGAAATTCCTCAACAATGTTTGCGATGCCCCAATGTCACGCAAAATTCTCACCTCATGTCTTCTACCCCCCAACTCCACACAACCGAGTCCCCTGTGGTCACTAAAGGCATCACGGACAGGGAATAAGCCTTCCGGATCCTTCTGCACTGGCAGTGTATTTACCTCGGTAGAATTGCCTCTAACAAACTCCGATGTCCTCTTGAACACTCCAATGCCGTGAGCAAAAGACACGGCTGCCGGAGGAGGTCGACTAGGGCACTCATTTGCCTTATGACCCTCCTGGTGGCACTTAAAACACATAAATTTCGGTTTCGGCTTATACTGTGATGTAAAAAGCCCGACTTTTCTCATACGGCGTGGTGTTAGGTTTGGATTCAGTTTTAGTTACATTGCTCTTTTGTTTAAATGTGTCATTGCTACGGGGAGGGGGAGGATAACGGTCCCTAGCACTTGCATCGTACTTCTGTGAGGACCCGCAACCCCGAATCAACGACAGCCGTCGATCAGCCATTTCTGCTGCTTCGACTAGAGTTCTTGGGTTTTTCTCCTTTAAGTTCAAAGTTAGATCACTGCCCGTGCTCTTAAAGAACTGCTCCAACATCATTAACTGCTTAATTCCATCAAATGTTGTTACCTTCTCAGATCGGAGCCAGTTCCCCATAGCACCGGACAAGTCCCGGGCGTGTTCCAAAAAGGTGCTATCTCTTCCCTTAGTTACACCCCGGAACTTCAAACGGTACGTTTCTGGTTGCAGTTCGTAAGCCCTCAGGACAGCCTCCTTGAGATCCTCATACACAATACATGACTCCAAAGGTAACGCATCATAGGCTTTAAGACCCTTGCCTCTTAATCTAGAGGATACAAGTGCTGCCCATTTATTCTCTGGCCACTGGTGTTCCTGGCACTTCTTCTCAAAGCGTGCGAAAAATTCTGTTACCCCACTCTCATCAAACACCGGAACCAGTTTCAATAAGTGCGAGACAGACTGATCAGGAGCACGGTTACCAGCCCCAAGTCGCTGTCCTGTTGTCTCTACTCGCGACTTCTCTACGTTCATGTCGGCACAGTACCTAGTCGACTCTAAATCAGCTTGGATTTTTGCTAGCTTGGCTCTCACTTCTATCTGGGCTAATTCTAATTGCTGCTGAAGCTCACTTGCCCTTCGTTGCTGTTGAATCTTAGCTAATTCGAGCCGAAACACTAATTCTGGAGTTAACCCTTGAGGAGGTGAAGGTGCTACAATGTTTGAAATTACCGGTGGTCCCCCCAGGGGCAACCCACCCTGCCAGTCACCACCCAACTGTGGAAGCGTACTTGGGGTCGGCAAACTACTGGGATGGCTGGGAGTCGAGTGTAGGGGAAGCATGGCCGAAGGGCTCTGAGCACTCAACCCCTCTCGCTCACCAGTCACCCTGCCCAGTACACACGTTATCAAGTTATCCCTGGTCATGCTGCTAGTACCCGCATGACCGATAGCTGTGGCCAGGCATTGAAGACCGTACCGATTCATACCCTCCAACCGCTCGGCCGAAACAGGCCATTGCAAAAATATCCTAGCATCCTCCTCACAGTTCACCTGATTAACCCTTTCATCATACTGCTGTTCCTCAGTTTCGACATTACGTACTGTGTCTCCATTCTCCTCTGATCCGGTATAAGACATGATGCTCACAAAAATTTCCCACCTCAATATTCAGAAAAGAAGCACCCCAAACTCTTATACCTCAATATACACACACAAATTCTCGGAAATACTCAAGGGCTATACTATGTTGCAAAAAAAAACAATTATTCTTGCTGATCCCCACAAAATATTCCCCAAAACAACAAATGTTCCCTGCTAATAAATATAGGTTCACCAAATCCTAGGTAAGGTCGCCATTTGTTACGACTGAGGTTTAAATATATCAGGGCTCTTATTCATTGGACTAGTAATGGCATAAATGCTACAACGGAAAGTGCTAGATCCAACCTCTGATGTATATTCCCAGTGAACAAAGAACACAAATACTCTACAGAGTTCTATATGCAATAATAGGTTATTAAACTTTCAATAAATGTGCGTCTACTCTAGGCTTAATGTTATGTGAAAACAGCCTATTACTACCTATAACCGAAGGTGCTTGGTTATGGTATGCAAAGTAAGGTGGTAAGAGAAGTTACAGCTTACGTTACTTTAATCAATAAATGTCAGGCACTCCTGCATGAAAGAAAGTGCACTAAAGTCCTTCAACACCAACAAGGAATCTTCTTTAAATGTTAGATGCTATCAAGATGCTCGAATCGGAAATGGAACCCAAAAAGGCCGGCAGCGGAACAATGCTCGTGCAGGCTATGCACACAAAAGGCAGGATATATAATGCAGTCGGGGCCAAGAATATCCTAAACGCTACGACAATAGTAATCGCCACGACAAGGCAGTATTCCTATCAACAAAAAGAGCCTAAGTCGTTTGTGTCTCCATACATCAAACTAGGCTGCGAAATGCTTGTGTAATCATAAACGGGTATGCATAAAAAGAGTAATTGGTTTAATATACTTAATGTCTACTATGACTGATAAAGTCTAGCTGGAGTCAATGATACGAGATACTGGTGCGCATGGCATGCCGCATAGCCTAGTGCAAATCTCAAGTCTGTGCGTCAAATATTACGTTATAGGGAAGGGTAGCTCTCTTGAGAAATCTTAATACCGAAGTATTAAGCGTTCTCCTGGCGTACCTCAAAGATAAACAACCGAGCCTAGAACAGTGCAGAATGGTATAGGCAAAAAGCCCTCATTCGTGCATGCTCTACTCTCAATGGCACCAAGACTAGAATTTACTCAATCCACTCCAGTTCTCAGGTATGTTGTGCAGCTTTTACCTAAAGCCAGCACTCATCGGAAACAATACCTTATAGTATCAGACTCCTAGTCTAGCATTATCTAATCTAGCAGAACACAAATAATTATAGGAAGCGGTACTGAACAATATGAATGCCAACCAATGCTTCGTGATCAACTTATCTTAACAACTAACATACATGGGTTATATAAGACCTTAACGCACAATACAACTGGCCAGCATGAAGCTGATTTTGCAGAGTTAACCAGAGGGGGTATAATATTAATAAAAGGTGGTGAAAGATATGGAAAATGAGAGAGATAGGCAGAGGAAAAGGTTCTCAGGTGCAGAAAGGGGAACAGGTATCAAAGGGATAAGAGGGATGCGTTCTAGAAACCAGATCTGAGGGAGAAAGTGGCGAGGGAGCTGTATATATACTAGCACTAGCTCAAACCACGTAGAAAAGCGGTAACAAGTCCTTGACATGGGTGAAAACAAAGAGCCTTTCTGGACTGCCCATGACACGAGCTTTCATAAGAAATAAAACACACAACAATACATCAACTGTAGCCACATCCACTGTCCTGGCGATCCTAGCGAGTCACTGTAGGACAAGCCATGCGGTTCTAACGGAGTGGTTAACGTCACAATACAGTATATATATATATACATATATATATATATATATATGTATATATCAGAGGGAAGGCGTGCTATGGCCTCATCACGTGAGTTATAGTGATTACGTGGTGGGTCGGTGTGGAGGACTAGTTGCATAGTGTAAGGTAGAGTTGTCAGCATATGAGTGACTAGGGCTAGTGATGCATTCAACAAGATCATTAATGAATATTAGGAATATAATTAGAGACCTAAGAAACTTTTCAGTGGGATGTGATCAGTATAAATAACAATAGGATCTGGGCCTGAACACAGATATAAAGAACAATGTTGCAATCCCAAAATCAGAGTCAAAAGTTCTTTCTCAATAGTTGAATAATTCTTTTGGGGTGGAGTGAACTTCTTGCTGTAATTAGATACAGGATGCTCTATACCTTGGTCATCCTCCTGCAACAAAACTGCCCCAGCTCCTGTATCACTAGCATCCACAGCCATTTTAAAAGATTTATCAAAGTTAGGGGTGGAAAGCACTGGCTGACTCAACAGGATAGCTTTGAGTTTGTTGAAAGAGGATTCACATGCTTCATGCCGCTCAAATTTAACTCCCTTTTTCAGAAGATCTGGGAGTGGTGACACAAGGATTGAGAAATTTAGAACAAACCGGCGGTAGTATCCTACCATACCAAGAAATTTAGAACAAACCGGCGGTAGTATCCTACCATACCAAGAAATTTAGAACAAACCGGCGGTAGTATCCCACCATACCGAGAAATCTTTGCAATTCTTTCCTATTCTTAGGTCTGGAAAGATCACTTATCACTTGAAATTTAGCCCCTGGTGGCACAACTTGTCCATTACCAATGACATAACCAAGATACTGTACTTTAGCTTGACCAAATTCACATATTTGATAGATTTGCAACAAGATTAGCCTGAACCAGATGATCAAGAAAGTTACTGACATGGTATAGATGATCTTTCCAGGTGTCACTAAAAATCAATACATCATCAATATACACAAGACATCCTTCCAAACCCTCGGTTACAATGTTCATGAGTTTTTGAAATGTTGCAGGTGCATTTTTCATACCATATGGCATCACAGAACATGCAAAAGTCTTACCAAGAGTTACAAAACATGAGATATCCCTAGCACGCTGAGTCATTGGTACTTGCCAATATCCCTTTAACAAGTCAAACTTACTGATGTACTGTGCCTTTCCAATCCTATCTATACAATCTTCCATGCGAGGTATTGGGTAGGTGTCTGTTTTGGTGATTTAGTTAACACGTCGATAGTTAATACAGAGCCGTTGTGATCCACCTGGTTTAGGAACTAAGGTGACAGGAGAACTCCACTCACTTTGGCAGGGCTCAATCATCTTGTGGGTGAATAGGTAGTCAATCTCCTTCTGGATCAGGGGAATCTTCCATGGATGCACACGGTAGGCTGGCAGCTTAATTGGCTTCGCATCTCCAACATCAACATCGTGCATCAAAATGGTTGTTCTTCCTGGAGTATCTCGGAACACTTGATGGTATTTCTGGAGTAGAGCCGTGAATTCCTGCCTCTCCTCAGAGGTTAGATGAGATAACTTAGTCTCCATATCACTCATGATAGCAACATTCTGCCCCAGGCTATCGCTCAAGTTCATACTGCATGGGAGTGCCTCACTTTCGGGGTCTTGAGGAACAGCTACAGTGCAGACGGGTTCATCAGGGTCTCTCCTGTGGTACAATTTGAGCATGTTGACATGACAAAGTTGTTTGTTCTTCCTACGATCTGGCGTGGCAATAACGTAGTTTACATCACTAGCTTTCTTCTCCACCATGTACGGTCCACTAAACTTGGCTTGAAGAGGTTGTCCATGTATTGGCAGCAGAACTAGGACCTGATCACCTGGCTGAAACTGGCGTACTCTTGAGTTCTTGTCATACCATGTTTTCATCTTCTCCTGAGCAGTTCCCAAATTCTCTCTAGCTAGCTGGAACGCTGTTGATAACCGCTCCTTAAAGTTTGTCACATATTCCAGTAGGTTGACGTCATCCGATTCCGACAGCCAAAACTCCTTCAACAACTTCATAGGACCTCTAACTTTATGCCCGAAGAGTAGTTCAAAAGGTGAGAAACCTAGTGATTCATTTGGAGACTCTCTTGAAGCAAACAGCACAAAAGGAAGACCTTTGTCCCAATCTTTCTGGTGTTCCAAGCAGTACTACATCAGCATAGATTTGAGTGTCTGATGATATCTCTCCAGAGCTCCCTGTGTTTGAGGATGATATGCAGATGACGTGATCTGTGTGATGCCCAACTCTTTCGAAGATTGCTTAAAAACATTAGACATAAAATTGTTCCATTGATCTGACTGTACTTCCTTAGGCAATCCAAATCTGGTGAAGAACCCAAGCATTTCTTTCACTACATTCTTCGCCGAAATATTTCTGAGAGGGATTGCTTCAGGGTAACGAGTAGCCATATCAATAAGTGTCAGCAAAAAGGATAACCCTGAAGAAGTCTTGGGAAGAGGTCCTACAATATCGACCAACACCCGAGTGAATGGCGTCTCAAAGGGAGGAATGGGAACAAGTGGTGCAACATTCTCTTTTTTATTACACTTCCCCACTACTTGACAGGTGTGACAAGATTTGCAATACCAGGAAACATCCTGAAAAATACCTGGCCAGTAAAAATGCTTCAAAATACGGGCTGCAGTCTTCCTCACTCCCATGTGTCCTGCCAAACTGGAGTCATAAGCCACCCTAATGATATCCTGCCTACAAACTTGAGGATGACAATTTGATGAACAACCTCCCATTCACAGTCTGCTGATGATGTTGGGGGTCTCCATTTTCTCATTAATACTCCTGACTTAAAAGAGTAACAAGTAGAAGCACTAGCTGACTCTTCCTCACTACAAGCAGAACTAGCTACACCTTCCAACTCTGGATCAGCCTGCTGCAACTCTACCAACTCACGAGGTGACAAATTATCCACACTGCGGGGAACTGCCTCATCCTCTGAATGGTTTAAATTAGCAAGGAAAGTATCAGCCAAGAGAACATCACCATCTTCATACCCCTCTAAATCACTAGTAACTTTAGATTTTGCCCTAGTGACAGTACATACAGGAAACCCATCAGAGGAGCCGTCCTCAACTCCAACCACCGGCTCACTAGACAACCGAGGAGCTGTACAAACCCGACCCCCAGCAATGTCGTTGCCAAGGAGAAAAGTCACACCAGGCATAGGAAGTGTCTCAACCAATCCTACCATAACTGGACCTTCAACTAAATCAGACTCAAGATTCACTCTGCACAGAGGGACAGAAAAATAATTACTCCCTAAACCCTGCAACATTACAGTTTCACCAGATAAATTATTAGAGCCTAAAACACTGGTCACTAGTAGGGATTGGCAAGCACCTGTGTCTCGTAAAATTTTAACAGATTTCCTGTCACTGCCATTAATTGAACTGACAAAACCATCAGACAGGAAATTTGCATAGAAACTCTGGAGAGTGTCACCCACATTACTGCTCAAAAGAGGAGCTTTATCAGTAGAGCTTACGTTACCCTTCAAAGCACTCAAAGCAGGTACAACAGAATTACTGCTCAAAAGAGGAGCTTTATCAATAGAGCTTACGTTACTCTCCAAAGCACTCAAAGCAGGTGAAACAGTCATTTATAAGACATTGGGAACTCTCAAGAGTGGACACCAGACCAACTGACTGAACATTTGCAGGTTTATTATTAGCATCACGCTGTTTCTTGAAACATTTCTCAGCAACATGACCTAGCCTACCACAATAATTACATTTCTTCCTAGAGAAGTTAGAAGTGGAACTAGTATTTCCTTCCTGAGAAACATTATCTTTACTCTCCTTCTTTACACCTGTACTCTGAGAAGAGGATACAAATTTACTCTCATATCTCTTTATTTGATTACCTGTATAATGTTTGTGAGTGAGAACATACTCGTCAGCTAAAATTGCAGCATCAGAAACAGTGTCTACCTTTCTCTCATCAATATATAAACTGACATCCTTCCGGACACATCTTTTGAAGTCCTCCAATAAGATAATCTGCTTAAATTTATCAAAGTCAGCATTTACATTCTTAGAATTTAACCATTGATCCAACAAATCTTCTTTAATTTTGGCATACTCAACATGAGATTGCTTATCCTGCTTGTAAGTGGTCCTAAATTTAGCTCTGTAGGCTTCAGAAACGAGCTCATAGGCTTTACCCCTTGTCTATCGGGGCCCGACTTAAGTCCGTATCGAAAAATTTGGACTATGTGGTGGGGCCCGACTTAAGTCTGAGTGCAATTTTGGCGTAATATTGGCTCTGAGAGAGAGACGAGTGACGGGAGGAGCATGGGTTACCTCATGACCGCTCGTCACGGCCGCCGTGGACCAACTGAGATGTACTCCACTTACATCACTCCCTTACATTACTCCCTCGCTACATACGTAATTATATAAAGAAATTACCGTATTTTAGCGATTTTGCCCTTCGGTTGCACGATCGTTGCAAGACAACCAGTGATCATAGAAGGATGGTTCGGGTGTCATTGGAAAGCTCAATTTACGCTCTTTCAGGGATACATACTTGTATTACGCTCTGGGTCTTGTTTATGCATGAAAAAGAGCACGAAAACAACCTCATTTATGGTAAAAAACCCTCGCTGAGCGGCACAGTGAAATATACTCCACCACCCGTTCTTTGAGCATTAAGAATCTGGCTCTTAACTGCATCATAATTATCAGACTGATCCTGAGACAAAGATGCATAAGTAACTTGAGCTTTACCAGTGAGTACACTCTGAAGGAGTATTGGCCAATATTGCCTGGGCCATTTGAAACCATTAGCTGCCTTCTCAGACAATTGAAAGTATTTAGTTACATGTGATTCATTAAAGACAGGGACAAGTCTAACATTTTTGGCCACATCAAAATTATTAGGGTTAGATGGCCTACTTCCAGCCTGTTGCATACGGTACTCATGATCAAACTTAGATATTTCAATTGCCTGATGAACTTCCTGAATACGAACCTGTGCTTGAATATTTGCAAGTTCAATTTGTTTATCCATGTCAACTGGAGGAATTAGATTAAATAGTTTTATATTAATCATGTCAACAATTTGATCTTTATGAGCACTTGAAGGAGGAGCAAGCTGCAGGTATTGTGCAAGAACTTTGAGTTAATTTTTATTCCTACTTTCTACCTCGACAACTGTCTTAACACTCTCTACAAGATCTTTAGCTTCCTCCAAGGTAGAAATAGTTGAAGAAGACATCATGAAAATTTAAATATACAATCACAAGCAAATAAGTTAATATATTCTTAAACAAGTCCCGAAGATCCTGGCAAGGTGAAAATATGACACAAACAATAGACTACACATGAAATTCACGACTAATGTCAAAACCCTCTCCAAAATATCTAGGTTCAAGGAAAACTAGATTAAAAATTCTTAGTTTAACCCACTGAACCCCAGCGACGGAAACAGTGCGTCGGCATTGTATTTTTCCACCAACCCCAGCGTCACATAAGGTGCGTCATGGTTAATTACTCCGGTCCTATGGTACCTAGAGTGCTCAGATTTGTATGGGAACTGTGTAAGTATCCCACACAACAATGCCGATGGTTGAACTCTCAAAGTCCATCCGCGTGCGCGTTAGCGCGCAAAAACTCGTTTTTGCCTACCCATTTCCCCTCGTGTAAAGCAGACTTTCGGGCGCACCGTAGGACCCCTTAATGACCTAGGGGATCGTTTTTTTGTGGGTTTTCCTTCATTCCTAATCCATTCCTGGTGTTTTCTGGATTTTTTTTTTTTTTCAAAACCTGCCGGTCCTGGGTGGTACATTTATTATTAACTAGCTGGGGCTCAGTGGGTTAATAAAATTAAGTATTATAATGTAACAAAAAAAAATCAGTCTCTTCAGGACGAACTATAAGAATATAATAATGCACTAAGATTATAAAACATAGCCTATGCAAGTGAAACAAAAAATAACTAAATACCTTTACTGAAGAAATGCAAGGTAAAAAATAGCTATATCACATGAATTAATATTTTCTCAAGATCACTGGAAATGGTTAATATAATATGTTTAATAACTTAAAGAAATGCACACAATATTCATAAAAGCAAAACAAGTAATTAATACAACTATTTAAATGTGAAATAAACACTAAAGTCAACACTTGAGAAAAATATTCCTTCTGAGAAATACAATAAATTAATCTAATCAAATTCACAAGCTTGGAACCTAAACACAAATTAATTAATGATCTACACTTATAACATTAATAAATGCAATCAAAAGGAAATAACAAAATATTAATTTACAGAAAACTCAATGATAATTAGTTATTATAACTGATCACTGAATAAACATATAATAATACACAACAATATCACAGAGAATAATAATAATTAGGCTATGATATATACTGTAGGTGACTCTCTTATATACTCAACACTGGGGAACACGGGTAGTGATTGCAGGTTACAATATCTTGAAGGTAGCCAGGAGAGATATATCACATCACTAGGCATAAGGATCACTATGTACAGAGAGAGAACAGGCGTGATGAGTCAGTGGTCTGAGAGTAACGACTCGGAGGGAGCGCCTCGTATTTATTCATAGTGATGGCTGTTGTTGATGAGTCTGCTGTCTCCTCCCATACTCTCCAGCTTTGTCTTGCTTTGCAAGAGAGACTGGAGAGTGTGGAGCAGGAGATTCAGTGTCTCAAAGATGAAAATTTGGCCTTGAGACTAGCTATGGCGGAGAAGTGTGAGGCTACCGGAAGTGTTCCCAGGGATCGTGAAGCCCCTTGGAAAGTGGTGTCAACTAGTGCAACGGCCTGCAAGCTGAAAAGGCAGCCAGTCAAGACCCACAACAACTTCAGCACCTTGGCTGATGAGAGTGATGGCGATGAAGTGGCGATCATCGAGGCAGTGAGAGGGGAGGGGGGGAAGTCTGCTGCTGTTGCTGCAACAACTGCTGCTACACGCCGACAAAAGGAAAAAGCTAAGTCTGTTTTCATTGTCGGTGATTCATTGGTTAGATACCTTGGCAGGGCAACAAACACTCAGGTTGGTAAAGTTGTCTGCGTGCCTGGTGCCGGAGTCGGGAGGGTGGCTGAGAAGATAGATGCTGTCATGGAAGTGAGTGGGGAGGACCCCATCATCTTCCTCAACGCAGGGAGCAACGACATATGGAGATGCAGGACTGAGGAGTTGCTCTCCAAGTATCAGGAAATGTTGGAGAGGATCAAGGAAAAAGGTGGAGTTCCTGTGGTAAACAGTATCCTGCCTAGAAGAGGGGTAAGGAAGGAATGGTCCTCCAGGGCTATTGGTGTAAATAGCCGGCTGGAGAAGTATTGTAAGGCAAATACTATTCCATTCCTGGATAACTGGTCCCTCTTTTATGGTAAGGATGAACTGTATGCCCAGGATGGAGTACATCTCTCTCGACTAGGAGTTTCGACCTTGGCCAGCTCACTCGACAAGATTGTTGCGGGGTTTCGTTAAAAAAACCTGGGTGTGTAAGTAAAATACTGTCTCCATATGGAGCAGGTACTTCATGTGACAAACCAGTGAGTAAAATAGAAATAATCAGTCAAGATAGTGCGGATATAGTGATGTGTAATAGTAGTATCGATAACACTACACATGTAACTGATAGTAAAGATGAGAATACTGATAGAGTAGAATTTCCGTCTAGAGCTAGTAGTTCAACAGGAAATAATAAGTTAGCTAAACACAATAGAAAATTAGTTGCAAATAAAAGTAATAGGTTGAGGGTATATTATACAAATTGTAGGAGTTTATGTAACAAAATGAACGAACTTAGAGCACTCGTTAGCACAGAAAATATAGACATAATAGCGCTAACTGAAACGTGGATTAATACAGAATCTAGGCATTTTTTAGCAGAATTTGATATTCCAGGAATATCAAAATATGACCGAACAAGTAGGAGGGGCGGGGGTATAGCAGTGTTTGTCAGGAGTACATTAAAAAGCTGTATTAAATCAGGTATTAGACTAAATAATGATAATGAAAGTGTTTGGGTAGAGGTTAACGAAGGTAGTGAGACCATAGTTATTGGAGTTATATATAGACCGCCTAATATGAGTAGAAATGGCGGAAAATCGTTATGGGAGGAAATTAAAATAGCATCAAGGTTTAGCAATGTGTGCATTATGGGGGATTTTAATTTTCCGAACATTGATTGGCAGCACCAAATAGGCGACTCCGATTCAGTAGAGTTTATAGAGGTAGTACAAGATAGTTTTTATTTCAATTCATAGATACGCCGACTAGAGGTATTAATATTCTTGATTTAGTTTTCAGTAACAATGAACATATGATAAATAATGTAGAGATTGGTGACCACCTAGGAAATAGCGATCATAAATCTATTTATTTTAATATACAATGGACAGGGAATGCTAAAGAGAATACGACACTTATCCCAGATTTCAGAAAAGCCGATTATGGTGGGCTAAGAAGAGACTTAAGGGTGGACCCTATTGTTAAGCGATTAAGTCAGGATATGCCAGAGTTTAAACTTGCCACCTACATATAACCAGTTTATTGCTTCACTCCACAATGCTCAAAATAAATATATCCCTAAAAGAAGATTTAGATCGACGCAGAACCAACCAAAATGGATGACTAATAAGCTAATAGATCTTATAGGAAAAAAGAAAGGAATATATCGAAAAATAAAGAAAGGTGAAAATCATTTACATATATACTATCAGACTCTATCAAGACAGGTCAAAAAGGAAATCAGGAAAGCAAAAAGAAATTATGAAATAAGGATAGCCAGCGACTCAAAAAATAACCCTAAAGCTTTTTACCAACTATATAAATCTAAAGTTAGAGATGTAATAGGCCCCCTAAAAACTTCAATAGGAGAAATAACAGAAAATGATTTAGAAATGTGCAGTACATTAAATAGTCAGTTTCTTTCCGTTTTCACTAATGAAAATTTGGCACAGATTCCAGAAGTCAATATGGTATATAGTGATAGTATAGAAAATATGTTAAGTACAGTTAGTATAAGTAGAAATGATGTGCTTAAGGAAATTGACAGACTGAAACCTCAAAAATCGCCTGGTCCTGACGAGGTATATGCTAGAGTATTAAAAGAATGCAGAGATGAGTTAAGTAGTCCATTAGCATTTATATTTAACAAGTCATTAGAAACAGGTTTAGTTCCAGAAGCTTGGAAGCTTGCAAATGTAGTTCCGATCTTCAAAAAAGGTGATAAATCGATAGCATCCAATTACCGTCCCATTAGTCTCACATCAATCATAGGAAAGTTGCTAGAGTCTATTATTGCTAGGAAAATTAGAAGCCACTTAGTAAAATTTAACTTAATAAATTCTTCTCAGCATGGATTCACTCAGGGACGTTCGTGCCTTACTAATTTGCTTAGCTTTTTCTCAGAGGTATATGAAGCAGTAGATAGTGACAAGTCATATGATATTATATATTTAGATTTCAGTAAAGCTTTCGACAGAGTCCCTCATGAGAGATTGATGAGAAAGGTTGAGGCACATGGAATAGGAGGGTCGTTGTTGGGATGGATTAGGTCATGGCTAATTGGTAGGAAACAGAGAGTCAGCATAAATGGTACCAAGTCAGAGTGGGGAGCAGTCAAAAGTGGTGTCCCCCAGGGATCGGTATTAGGTCCCCTGTTGTTTCTTATATACATAAATGACCTAGATTTAGGTATAACTAGTAGGATAAGTAAATTCGCAGACGATACTAAAATGGGGAGATCAATTGATTCAGATAGCGATATAGAGTGCCTCCAAAGGGATCTAGATACCTTACATGAATGGTCAGTAAATTGGCAGATGAAGTTTAACATTGACAAATGCAAGGTATTAAAGATAGGGAAGATGCAAACAAATGTTAAATATAAACTAGCTAATTTAGAATTAGAAAATTCAGACTGCGAGAAAGATCTAGGTGTGTTTGTTAGCAATGATTTGAAGCCTAGAAAACAGTGTATAAGCGTTCGTAATAAGGCAAACAGGATTCTCGGGTTCATCTCTAGGAGTGTGAGTAACAGAACTGCTGATGTTATCTTAAAACTTTACTTGTCATTAGTGAGACCCCATATGGATTATGCTGTCCAATTTTGGTGTCCTTATTACAGAATGGACATAGATTCATTGGAGAGAATTCAGCGTAGAATGACAAAAATGATCCATAATATTAGAAATTTTCCGTATGAAGAAAGGTTGAAGAAATTAGGTTTACATTCGTTAGAGAGACGCAGAGTTAGAGGGGATATGATAGAGGTGTTCAAGTGGGTTAGTGGGATTAACAAAGGGGACATGACAAATGTACTAAAGCTCAGTGATAGCGAAAGAACTCGTACCAATGGTTTCAAATTAGATAAATTTCGTTTCAGAAAAGATATAGGCAAATATTGGTTTGGTAACAGAGTTGTAGATGGGTGGAATAGGCTACCAAGTGATATAGTGGGATCAAGAACGATAGGGAGCTTTAAGAAAAAATTGGATAAGCATATGGACGAGAAGGGTTGGGTGTGAAGGGGGATCAGCCGGGTTGGGCCAATCAGCGCTCTGCAGACCCCCGTAATCCTGCGTTAATCTCTAACCGGTTTGGTAAGATGATCCTAAGGGTATTAGAGTGTTGAGCCTATAATTGGGCTTTGTAATTGGGGTTGTGTGGGACAGGGATCTGCCTTGCTTAGGCCAATCGGCTTTCTGCAGACTCCCATTTTCTTATGTTCTTATGTTCTTATGTATATATAGGCCTACACGCCCGAAGCTCTAGAGAGTTCCCCAAACTCCGAGAACAAGCTAGACAGCCAGGCGCCGCTGCCTCTGTTCGAGACATGAACATGTGAATGAATGACGCAATCTCTACTCTCACTACGTATCAAATGACTTTCTCTAAAATGCGTACATTAACCCTATCACAATTGTACTTATCTTTAATAATATATTATTTTAATTCATATTACATAACAAGATAAACAAACACATTGCCGTATAAGCCACACATAATATACAATTATAGACAAACCAGGCATATTTTTGGGATATTGCAGTTGTATATTGACATTCTTTCTTCTGTACTTTAACACATTGATGTATAATACATTCCATTTTTGTAATCTATCTATTATGGGATGGTGTAACTGAATTGTTAAATCAATGAGCTTGTAATCCAAGTGACTGGAGTTCGATTCCTGGTATATCTGAGGAAGATATTACTGGGAGCCCTTTCGTGGTGTACAGTGAGAGACAATAGTCGTGTCGCAGTTGTGACCGAAGAATAAATGAAACTCGTGAATCATTATGAAAGCTCTACCATAGTAATAACCTCGGTTGGCAGGCCTGGGTCCTTGGTTTACCGCTGCTCTGATAAGAGTTCCTATGAATCCCGGGGCTTCGTTGGTTCTTGGATATGAACCATAATCAGTAAGGCCGCAGCAAATAACATATTAATTTTGGCTTACACTTTCATGTTGCCTTGTTTATCCCACTTACGTTTACTTTACGCTGTAGAATGACTTGTTCTGTGCTGAAGTTCGTAAATAATAATAATAATAATAATAATATTAATAACAAAAATAATATTATGATATAAGTAATACACATAATGAAATGCATACTTGAATACACAAAACACATAATGGAGACTAGGCTAATATTGGGAGTATGTAAATAATTAATTGGGGAGAGCGGTGATGGTTCAGCCTCTTTTTACAAAAATATTCGTAGAAGGAATATTGGAAGCAGTCATTCATAGATCTCGCAGTGAAGTCCGCAACCTTGGCTCGTATGTGTGTTACACTTGAAACTTCATCTTGGTTAGTTATTGAATAGCAAAATTACGGAACACCCCCCACAGCAAGTCCGAACCATCCCGACTAAAGCCTAGTTCACACTAGCCCTTTTCCGTTCCGTTTTTCGGCCCGTACAACAAATTATGACGTCAGAGTGACGTCACTTACAGCCATGCTGGCCGTACGTAGTGTGAGCTGGGAAACCGTCTACCAAAATCCGGACCGGACAAAAAGATGAATTTGATTTATCTTTTTCGGTCTGCACAAGAAGTCCGTTCCGTACTCTGAACATTGAAGTGAAATGTATGTAATATTTGTATGCCAATTTCCATTACATTATAGTTAATATTATCGCATAGCAATACATGCTATATGTATAATTTTAATAGCAACACAAATATTAAGGCAGTTAACCTATTGATCGTGTACCTGGCAGTCGTCGCGGAACCTCCAATGTAAACACGTTGTTGTACTCCTTCGCGCGCCTTCAGATGCTGACAATAAAGCACCAAACTAGATTATAACTACACAACAACAACTTGCTTCTCCAATAAAATCTCGATTCCCTTCTACAGTGCATATAATTATATCCAGGTACCGTTGCCCACATAAGTTGTTTCTAATCGTGATCTGCATGTATGAAAGTAAAAATTAGTAGGCCTATACAAATGAATTGCGAGTGCGGTTTCTATTAATTATCAGTTAACTAATCATATGAGTTAACCACTATACACCCGTAATTCAATGATGCGCAATATATTTCCATGAACATGGTCACGGAGAGGAACAGAACTTCTATAAATATGGGCAACTGCAGCTAGGCTAAATGATAGCTTTTTTTTTATATATTTTCCTAGTTAATATGCATTGAGTTACGGTGGTGGTTCATCTTTTTTCAAAATTAGGAAATAAACACCAAGAAAGATCGTTTCTCAGTCCATGTTGACGATCGTCCAGTAGTAGCTTTACCTTACGCCAGAAAAGTACTTCCGTACCCCAGAGTCCGGCCCGAACTCTGGAATGCGGCCCGCATTTTCCTTTCATCTTGAGTTTTCCGGGTCTGATTTTCGTATGTGACGTCACAGGCCCAAAAACGGACCCGCAAAAGACGGCTTGTGTGAACCAGGCTTAAGAGGGATGATTCGGACAAAAGGTAGGGATGGTTCGACCATAGCATTTCATATTGAATAATCACAATTTACACAGATCTGGGATACCTGTTACTGTATGATTATTAACCATTTCAAATATATGCATTGCTACAGAATAAATAATTATCTTCCACAAATAAGATGAGGAAAAGTGATGGTGAAGCAGATCATAATACTAGCCTAAACACGGCTGTCCAAAACTGTTAATGGATTAGTCTTATCTCCGAATTTTGTTTTTGTGTTTTCTATGTGAATGAGGGAGACAAAAGGCATAACTGGCTGCAGCGAGTGCCTCCCCCAGATTTCAAAGAGTGACAGGGCCGAAATCAAGGGACGTTCCAGCTAAAACGCCTGGACACACAGAGTTTGAAGCAATTTAAGTCATAGGAAGAGGGAAAGACTGATTCTGGACCAGATTGCAACTCAAGTCAGTGCTACCAACCATCCGTTTGATAGACTGTGGAATATACCATATGTTTAGCATGTCGACTTAAGTTTTCACCAAATTTCACGACACGACTGTTGTCTCTCACTGTAGCTTACCGACATGTCAACAGAATGTATTGTATGGTAATCCACAAAACTCAACAAAGCCTTCTTCAGTACCAGTCTGTGATGGTGGTGCGTGTAGTATGAAGGTAGGCAGATTGGGTTAACTGTGGTATCTCGCGCCATCTGCTGGAAGAGAAGTGAGGGGCGGCCTTCCTCAGCTCCATATATTAGACATTTTCCAGAATGTTTTGCCCAATAGGTTTCAAAGTCAAAGGCTGGAGAAAGTCTATATTTGGTGGGATGAATTATGAAAACAAAGAATATTAAATGTATAGGTACAGTATTTCTAGTCCTAATATACAGTATGATAAGAAGTATCATCGATGTCACTATTTCACAGCTTTACTGCTCAGTGTTCTAATATCAGTATTGAAATATCTTAATTAGATATAAATATGTGATTATCTAAGTAAATAAGTAGATAAACTTTAGATGAAAAGTACTTCCTACTGGGATGACCCCGAACCTCTTATCTCTCTACTGGACTCTCAGTTCATTCCAGCCCCTCACACTATCTTTTCCCTCCACCGCCTCTCTCTCTCTCTCTCTCTCTCTCTTGCAGTCATAAATTCATTTCCTTCATTCTTCTTCTACATACTAGATTTCTAAAATACTGTCCATCTAATTACCATTCGAAATCCATACCTTTCTTTGTATGTATGACTGCAAGGGAGAGAGAGAGAGAGAGAGACGCACTCCGATTGCAAACAGACTATAATAATCACACACAGATTTTACTTCAAATATATAAACTAGACGCAATATTGAATCAGCCATTGTTCTGTATTTCTATAGTGGTGTTCCTACCTCTACTTGATGTAAAAAATGGCCTCCACTCTGAGACCGTAAGCCCTATGTGATCAGTGTATCTGGGTTCATTTACACAAATCAATGTAACAAACACACTCGCGCTCTCTCTCTCTCTCTCTCTCTTGCAGTCATACATTAATTTCCTTAAATTTTCTTCTACATACTATATATCTAAAATACCATCCATGTAATTACCATTCGAAATTCATACCTTTCTTTATATCTATCTATCTGTTTATCTATAAATTATATCAAGTATATCTCACTAATACACGTGAGCTAATAAATGTTTAGATACCCCAGCCGGGATCGAACCAGCTCCGACATTCAGAACGAGTGTCCAAACTTTTAATCCCCTACACGGTGTAGTAGATTAAAAGCTTGGACACTCGTTCTGAATGTCAGAGGTAAGATCCCAGCTGGGGGTATCTAAACCGATATATATATATATATATATATATATATATAATATATATATATATATATATATATAGTGTATATATAGATAGATAGATAGATACATAGATATATAGTATATATATATATATATATATATATATATATATATTAGATATATATACGTATATATATATATATATATAGAATATACAGGTATATATATATATATATTGAATATATATACAGGTATATATATATATATATATATATATATATATATATATATATATATATATATATAAATATTATATATATCTATCTGTGTTGACCACCCTTAGCCTAGCCTCCCCTCCCCTCCCCTCCCCTCTCTCCCTCTCCTCTCTCACTCAAACAAAAGGAGCAAGTTGATTGAGGTTAGGAGGAAACTTTTCAGTAGTTAGGGTTGAGGCAAGATAGAGTCAGAGAAATAACTTGGGTCTAGTCTTTCCCTCTTCACTCATTTACTCGTATATACGTTGGTGTTATATTAATTGTCCTCTGGCTTACATTAAACGATTTATCTCTGCTTTGGCTCACTAACGAGTAATAATAGCTACACATCCATTTGAACTGATATCGTATTAAAAGGAGACAATTAATTATATTATTATAACAAATTCTTCAGAACTTGGTTTTGAAGGTTCGAAAATCTTAATGGGTGGATGTTTATTTGTGATGAAGACTATATCTACTATTAATGAAAAGCGATAATACATTATGCCACTTAACCATCCGGATCCCATAGGGCCTTCGTAATCTGAATATAACGTCTAATGATAACAGGGCGGTACTCCCGTGGAGTGTTACAGGTGGCTGATAAGGGCAGCTAGAACTCCTGCTTATCCACCTGGCCTCCCTAACTGATCCTTAATGTGCCTCACCATATTGAGGGCTATCCGGGTCTGCCCTCCAAAACATCTCCTCTTCCTATCAATGTATTATACCACAAACACATTACATAAAGGATGGGGTGGGGGGATGTCCCGTATAAGGCTGACCCCTGATGTAGACTCTTCAAAGTGCCCTGGACCTCTACCTTCAATTCCCTATCTATTAATTTATTTAACATTCGCGGCCTTTCCTCTAACTTCCTCTCTGTAGAACACCATCTCTCTTCTATCAAACCTGGCTTACTTTTTCTCACTGAAACCCAGTTGTCTTAGGCAACAGGCAGCAAACCCTTCTCTGTATCCTCTAACTGTCTCAATCCTCAATTCAAAGCCAAATGTGGATGTTGTGTGTATGTATTTAACAATCTTGTTTGCTTTCGTGCTCCCAACTTTGATTCCTCTGAATGTTGTCACTCCCTCACTAAATATATCTGTGCTGTTTATCTCTCCCCTAACTCTACTGACTATCCAAAATTCTTTGACTATCATACTTCTAAATTGGAACACATTCTATACATCTATATCATACTTCTAAATTGGAACACGTTCTATACATCTCTCTCTTATCTGAAATCTCCATCTTAGGAAATTTCAATGTTCACCACCACTAATGGATCTCTTCTCATTTCACTGACCAACCTGGTAAACAAGCCTACATCTTTTATATCCTAAAAAGAGTAGTTAGTTCAGCTCATCACCCGTATCCCAGACCATACTGGAGATCCTCGACTTATTTCTAACCTCTAATCCTTCTGCTTACACTGTAAATCATCTCCCTCCATTGGGCTCCTCCGATCATAGCCTTATCTCTGTTACCTGTTCTATCTCTCCAGTATGCCCTTCTGACCCCCCAACCAGCGGTGCTTGTGACAGTCCCTTTGGCCGTCTGCGTGTAAAATGCTTAATCCTCGAAGGGAAACAGACTTCTCCTCTACTACTTGACAACCGCTTGATCACAATACCAACGTGGATAAAAACGCTAGTTTCTTTTTGGGTGCGACGCCACATACCGACAGCAGTAGAGCCATGATTTTCTCCTCCAACGGTGTGGATAGATACCAATGCATCAGGAAGTCTGGGTTGGGGCTTCCAGTCCACCGAAGACCACCAAGGTCAGGGTCTGTGGTCCAAGCACAACATATAATTGCAAAAGAGTTGTACATACCACTGAAATTCCTGCAAATTCATGGAGCCTCACTGGAAGGGAAATTCTTAGCATTCAGAATGGACACCATGAACGCAGTCTCATGCATACAGAGGCAAGGGGTTGGCAAGGTTGCGAGTGCTGCAATGGTTCTCAGAAAAGTTATTCAAACTAGCCCACAAGGTATGAATTCACATCCACGCGACATACCTGCCAGGGGCTGCAAACCTTTGGGCAGACGCTCTGTCGAGAGGACAGAGTGCACTTATGGAGGGGATGCAAAACGTCTTTCAAAAGATAATTGCCTTAAAATACCACCCACAAATATATCTGTTAGTGTCCAAACAGACTAGCAAATTATCTCACTACTTAACTCGGTGGACACGGACCTCCAGACACGTTATCGGAGAACTGGAACAGGTGGATGTCCATCTATCTGTTTCCACATCCAGACGCATCCTTGATGTGCTGCATAATCAACAAACTATGGGGCTATCGCAGGATAGTACCCCTGATCGTGCCAGTATGGCCGGCGTGGTATCCGAAGTTGAAGACTTTGTACCCGAAACCGGTATCGATCCCGGTTTCGAGCTTCCAATTAGAGACAATTGGCAACCTTAATATCTCGCTAACTTTCGCTTTGTGGACATTCAGAATGCCAAGTGGTCTGACTTTTACGGAGATAGTGCCACCAACAAATTAATGCAAGACTATGCAGAGTCAACTAAACGTCAATATCAGTCTCATTGGAAGACGTTCACGACTTGGATTGTAGAAACTGACCAGCAGATATCCTCAATAGCACTCATATATGAATATTTGGACACTCTCTTTGAGCCTAAGCACCTCTCAGTAGTTACTCTACGCAACCATCTCACAGCAATTTGAGCCCCCTTTTATGATTTAACCCCTTCTGTACCAGTGACGTCTTTTTCATTTTATTCTAGCTATATTTAGACGATAGTGTGCAGTTTAAGAAGGATCTGTGGTAGTACAAAGGTTAAGCGAGATAGTTTGAAGCCTGTTAATTGCTGGAGGCCCTTTTAAAACTGAATAAAATCGTCAAATAGTAGCCAAAATAAGTTGAAAGTACGGCACCGGTAATGAATGATGGAGGAGAAAAGCTATATGCGCGAATACTTCAAACTCTGACCATCACCCCGACAACTGATGCAGTTGTTATCTCTCGATCACGACCTAGCCAAGCTGAAATCACCTTTATATACTAAGCGTCGGACACTGGATCGGCTTCTTAACCCGGCAGCTCTGGGGAGACTCTTAAGAGGTTTTACTGGGCGACTGCGGGGAGACTCTTGAGATCCTAGGCCTAAAAAAAATCTTTTATAAGGCCCCAGTAGCACTTGAAACATGTTTTTTTTTTTTTGTTCACCTCCATACCTCATATCACTTCTCCACATCTGTCAAAGTCCCCTCCTTCCCCCCTTCCCCCCCCCCTTCAATTATCACCTATTTTCCCTGTTATTCCCTTATTAATTGGTATATTTTTGTGCTAATATCTGCAAGCCGGTTGCAGGCTGTGGTTATGTGACTAGCGAGTGTGTTGGCAGAGGTAGAGGGTGGGGTGAGACTCTCAGTCATGCTCCAGACCTCGCGAGAGGTGGGGTTGCCTCGCTCTGCTTCACATTTCATGAATGGGCTGCTTCGTATTTATTCGCGATTTTGACCATCTAAACACTATTTCCACTTGTTTTATTGTTGTCACATGTTACTATCTTCATATTAAACCTAAAATAGGCTCATATGGATAAGTATTAATTATATTTATGGTAAATTAACGATTTTAGTGAGGAAAGAATCATAATACCTACGCACAGGGGTATGGTGTATACTACAGGGGCTGCGCAGCCGAGAGGTTAAGAAAGCTTTATTTTTGATGGCTTTGGCTACAGGCAACCGAGTGTCGGAGTTGACGGCCATGTAGTGGGCTCCCAAGTGTTTAAGGTTTATGCCTAGAAACCAAGCTGTATTTATAGCCCCAGAACCAACATTTATTGCCAAGAATGAGCGCGAAGATCATATCCTGATTATTATCCCTAGGGGGTAGAGGAGAAACGGATATAAATTAAATGATTAGACCTGGAAAGATGAAATGGCCTAGGCTATAAATATGATACCGGTCGGCGTTGGACTTACGTGTTAAATTGTGTATGTAGGCTATCTGTGGTAGTCCCAGTAATATATATGAAGTACTTCTAGTATTAAAGGAACTTAGCTGTGATGCAAAGAGTGTAGGTTAGGTGATGGACATGTCGATAGGTGAAGATCAGTGAAGTTCTGTTATGTGGCAGCAACTGGTGGTTTGTTGTGAGCGTGACGAAGTCTCTGTGTGAAGTGTACCGAGATTCCCTCTTATCGTAACAATATAAATATTTTTAAGGGTTCTATATCGTCCCCTGTGATTAAATAATAAGGGAAAATAAACTAAGATATAATTGGTGCAACCACAATAATACTTATCCACAAAGATAAATAAAGTAATGGGTATAAACAAAAAGGAACCAGCTGTCGTGAACCCGGGAAATTCAAACTACGGTATATATACCAGCTAGGATTCACGACATACTCCGCCACCAGTTATATACAAAGTATTTACAATTGTCCCGTCCCGATCATGGATCGCCACAACTGGGAGGAACCCAAAGCAGCCCGACGTGACGGCCTCTGAGGGGTATCACCTCGGTCCGCTCCAGTAGCAGGAAGGATATTATCAGAGTTCGGCTTGCTGTCGCCATCCACTACCTCTAAATCTATATCTAGTGGGTATAGCTTAACCACTGGTCTGGTGGTCAAACCGGCTCCTGTTTTTACCTGAACTACCCTACATTCGTGGTCAGGACCACGAAGAAGTTTCATTATCCGACCTATACGCCAAAAAAGTCGGGGGCCGTCATCATGTACTAGAATGACGTCCCCAACTTGCGGCGATGCTATCCCTCTTTTTACCATTAAGTGACGATGTTGCTCCCTGAGTGATATTAAATAATCAGTGCTCCACCTTTTCCACAGGTCATGTGAGAGCTTTGTAACATATTGGAAGCGTTGGTTGACGGAATCGTTGTTACGCCAAGTCGTGTCGTTGTGATCTTCATCCGTGACTTCCCGCCTTGGAAAGCTTCTGATCCGCCTCCCATTAACCAGTTGTGAAGGAGTGATGGGTAGAGGGTCTTCAAGATCACTGTAGCTGTAGCCAAGCGGGCGATCATTGACTGTGGCCTCGAGCTCCAGTAATACCGTATTCAGTTCCTCTGTGGTAACCAATGCTCGACCCAGTACCTTCTTCAAGCCAGCCTTTAGGATGCCAATGACCCGTTCCCATATGGCACCGAACCATGGCGCCCTGGCCGGTATAAACCGGCACTCGCACTTGAATTCCGCTAGAGTACCTTTTAACCTTGCATCATCTATCAAATCCCATAATGTACTGGCTCCGCTAATAAATGTGGTGGCATTATCACTCATCATAATCTCAGGGTAACCCCTCCTGCTACTAAACCTACGGAACGCATGCAAAAATGATTCGCAGGAGAGGTTAGACACCATTTCTACATGGACCGCTCTAGTAACTGCACAGGTGAATAAGACTACATATAATTTACTTACAGTACCCCCCTTCTCTTTTACTGGCAAGGCACCTGTATAGTCAACCCCCGTTACCTGGAAAGGACTCACTTCCTGAACCCTAAACTCCGGCAATGGAGGGGCCTGTACAGCACGGTATGATGTACCTTGCAATCTCTTGCAGATGATACATCCCCTTAAGGCTTTCTTTACTACCTGTCTAATCTTGGGGATCCACCATCTTTGCCTTATGTAATTTACAACATAACTAACACCACTATGGTTACACACTTTGTGGCAGTAATTACTAAGGAGAGTGGCTATACGATGTTTATTAGGGATAAGGATAGGGTACTTGGCGCTATCATGTAAAGCTGAAAAGTGTAGCCTACCTCTACAGCGTATCATGCCTCCCTCCATATAGAGGCCTAACTGCTTCACTATATTGCTTGGTGTGCCCTGTCCTTTTGACAAATAGTGGTGTTCTTCAGAGTAAGCTTCTCTCTGAGTTACCTTAATCATGGCTGACTCTGCTGCTCTTAATTCCGGCACCGTCAGGTATGCCGGTTTTGCCTGATAGTTCCCCTGTGTTTTCTCTTTAAGAGTCCTAATAAACCTAAGGACCCACGCCATTACATGCCATGACTTCATATATGAGCCATACCGGTCCCAATTCAATATGGCAGTAGGGGCAACGGGTACCGGCAATGGCAGGGCTCCTTCTTGGCTCATGTTACAACCCACAGTGGTGTCCCCTCCTATTGAGCCCCCTATTGGGCCATGATCAGGCCATAGCATTTGGTGAGGTAGCCATGTGGGCCCTCCCCACCAAAGCGAAGAAGCAACCAAGGACACATATGAAATCCCTCTGGTAACTAGATCACTGGGGTTGTCCTCTGTGGACACATAACGAAAATGAGCGCCGGGGACTAATGACTTTATCTCATCAACTCTATTTTGAACATATATAGGCAAAATCTTTTTACTAGACAACCAGCATAGGGTTATCTGGCTGTCCGACCAGAGGTATACATTCTCTATAATCAGCTCGTCCGCGTAGGCCTCACATATATAACATGCGAGACGAGCTGCGAGAAGAACAGCAGTCAACTCCATCTTAGGTATGGTGAGGGACTTAATAGGCGCCACCTTAGCTTTGGCCATTACTAACCTACTCACCTCATCACCAACCGCATAGGCCGCTGCACCATATGCTACTGAGCTAGAATCACTAAATAGGTGCAGCGTAACCCTCCTAGAATTAGTGACCTGACGGGGAAACATGATATCTGTACTATCTATCATATCGTTATAAATACCCTGCCAGTTAGCTCTCATGTCATCTGGAATGGGAACATCCCACCCACACTCTAATCTCCACAAGTCCTGTACGAACCTCCGCGCCCGGATGGTTACCAGTAGCAACACTCCTAAAGGATCGAACACACTCGCGGTTAGACTTAGAGCCTCGCATTTTGTAACCAATGCAGGGCTACTTCCGCGGCAATTAACCTGTAACATATCCTTATCAGTTAGCCACTCAACGCCAAGCACCTTAACCCCGTCTTGTTTGGCGGAAGCTATACCCTTCAGGTGCAACAGTTCCCGCAAATTCTCATTATTTGTGACCCACTCACGTAAAGACAGGTTAGCACTGGAAAATATTCTACGGGCATCCCAACATTGTTGTTGCAAATCACTTACATCATCACCAGTCCCCTGTAATTTATCAATATACAACCCCCTTTTTAGCTTATTAACTACTTCACTGTTCTCCTGTATCATAGACAGGTATTTTTGAATGGTAGCATTAAGAAGGAACTGGGAACAGGTGGCCCCGAACAGAACTGCACGGAACCGGTAGCCAATGTAAGGACTTGCAACACCCAAGGGATCAACGGGCCACAGAAACCTAGTAGCATCCCTATCCTTCTCACTCAACCCCACCATGAGAAATGCTTTCTCAATATCACTTACCCAGGCAAATTGATGGCATCTAAAGCGCAGAAGCACCTGGGTGAGGTCAGCCACTAGCGATGGACCTGTATGGAGACAGTCATTCAGACTGAACGCCTTCTCGTCCATCCTAGCCGAACAGTCAAACACTATCCGTACAGGCGTAGTAACACTATCCTTGGTAATACCATGGTGAGCTAAGTAGTGAATGGGATGACCAGCTTGATTCCTGTTTTCTACCCTTTCAATAAACCCCCTTTCTATCTGATTATCCAGAACCTTTGTATACTGTTGACAGTAGTTGGGATCTTTTATAAACTTACGCTGCAAGCCTCTCATTCTGCCCAGGGCTAACTTAAAGTTATCAGGTAATTTATCTATGTTATCTCTCCACGGCAGTTCCACTATATACTGTCCCTGTGCTTCGGAATACTGTACCGTTTCAGAAAATCTATTTAAGACTTTCTCCCCACCCTTACCAGTCTCATTAGGACTTATACCAATATGGTCCAAGTCCCATAGAGCTGTCAGATCCTTTAATTCTGGAGATTTACTGCCAATATCTTCCTGTATCTCCACTAAAGGGTCTACTGCTAACTTAAGAACAGTGACTAACTCTACATGGGTCTCTTCTATATCTGACTGATAAGTGCCACTCAGTGCATAACCATAAATTGTGGGTAACATAACTATACTTCCTTCCCTGACATAGCCTGAATGTACAAAGTGGTAATAAAAGTCCACCCCAATCAGTAACCCTATCATATCTCCATCAGTGATACCTGGATCTGCTAATTTGTAACCCCGAGCCTTGATAGCATTTACCTCCATCTCTAATCCTCTCCCTGGCTTGTATACTGGTAACTCCTCCACCACAACGGCTCTCAATTTACGCACCCTTCTTCTGTGATGATAGGTTAACTCTACTATTTCATACTCAGTACTACCAAGTGAGCCAGTAAATCCCTGGAGCCTTAGCGGTTCCTTACTGACCCCAACGTAATCAAGCTGCGATAAAGCAGAGCGCAAGATGAAGGTACGTTGCGAATATTGGTCCAACAAAGCTCTTACTTTACTGGTATGACCGTTTCTGTCGGTCAAGGGAATCTGAATGGTAGGCAACAACACTGCATTATGGCCCGAAGCCACAGTCATGGTCACTGTTGGTTCAGGGGCCACTGGTTGTCCAGTTTGTTCAAGGCGTGGTGTCGGACACAAATAATTAAAAAGTTTCTGTTGGCAGAATCGGCACGGCCTAATTTTAGGGTTAGTACACCCCTGGCTGCCATGTTCTGACGACAGGCACCCGACGCACAATTTCAACTGCCTTGCTCTATTGGCCTTGGCGGGACTGTTCTTGTATTTTGCACAATTTGCCCAAAAATGTCCTGTCTTTAAACACAACTTACATCCATACTTCTGCTTGGTATCGGGTTTCTGATACACCGCATATGCTGCTGTGGCGGTCGCCCCAAACTGTTCTAGAGGATTATGTCTACTTTCTAGATTGCACACTTCAGTCTTAAACACACAAACATATTCATCCACATCCAGCCAGTTGTCTTTTAATTCACGCTTAATCACTTCAGAGAGTGCACTAGGAAGTTTATTATGCAACAGTACTGCACACATTTCACTTACTGTTACATCCATAGAGCGTAATGACTCTAACGCACACTCAAATGACGCGGAAAAAATCTTTCAGAGCACTGACCTCCTGGCTAGGATGCGGGAGATTACACAGTTTCGCTGTGTGAGCTGCCTTGATGCGATCCTTTTGACCATAACTGTTTATCAGTATAGTGACCGCTGGTTCATAACTTGCAGCGACCAAGCTAAATCCATAACAATTTGTAGAGCCTCACCACTAAGTTGTCCCTTTAGATACGTAAATTTCTGAATGTCAGTTAAGTCTGTTTGGGAGTGAACACTACAATCAAAGAGCTCCCAGAAACCCACCCACTGTGTTGGATCCCCATCAAAAACTGGCAACTTTAGGGAGGGTAGCTTAATACCCTTCTGTTTCCTACTTGCTGCACCATCATGAGATCTACCAGTAGTGGTTGTCTGTAGAGCACTATCTAACTCAGCTAACTGATCGTTTACTTGATTAACATCCTGCATATCTTTCACCATCTCATCCTCTAACTGATCATCTGAATATAAGCTATACAACTCTACGTTATACGACTTGACATCAGTTACGGCCTCTTCTAAAGTTATTTTCACACCCCTTACATCATTCAGTGTAGCAGCATGTTCAATAAATTCAGACAGATTAGATGTAAGCTTAGTAATCCCTCCCTTCTTGGCGGCCCTGAACCGCCGCAATGACTTTATTTTCTCCTCCATTCTTAAATATTTACGGTAACTAAAGCTTAAGGAACAACAATACTAATCGTCACTGTAGGCTAACCTATTCTAAGCCTAGGCTAACCTACTTACATTGATGACGACAGCAACCAAGCAAATTGAAGCATGCAGATCGTGTGCCCCCTGTGAGTTTACAAATGATCAAAGAAAAGGAAAATTACCCTATGTCATATTACTCTACTTTACAATATTTACTTTACTAGGCTAGGCTATATTAAATTTTAACAAATTACAAAAAAAAAGAAAGAAGGATCAAGACTCCTCTGAAGGAGGAACAGCCGCAGCCGTCGTCCTAGTCTTGAGATCTACCCTATTGCGTCGACTGCTCCTCCTCGGCCCCGTCCTTCTCCTCAAAGAAGGCACGCGCTCTGTCCAGTAGCCTATCTAATACCTTCCTGCTCCCTGGCACATCTAACCCAGGCTGAGGTCTGCCTGACAGTGTCCACCCTTGCCCCTGGTCTATAGAACTGCTTAAAAAAAAAAGCGAGGCACTGCACTGGACGGTCCAGCGGAAAATCCCGGACATAGGCCTAGCCTATGCGCCCCTCAACATGTGTCCACTGGATCGCCCAGCTCTACACAAAGGCAGACAAGTCAGGCCTAATACCTCCCCCCCCCCAATTCTTATCAATATATAACAGATGGCCCAGTATCCTGGTCACGGCACCAATTATATCCTGTTTATTATTCCTAGGGGGTAGAGGAGAAATGGATATAAATTAAATGATTAGACCTGGAAAGAAGAAATGGCCTAGGCTATAAATATGATACCGGTCGGCGTTGGACTTATGTGTTAAATTGTATATGTAGGCTATCTGTGGTAGTCCCAGTAATATCAATGAAGTACTTCTAGTATTAAAGGAACTTAGCTGTGATGCAAAGAGTGTAGGTTAGGTGATGGACATGTCGATAGGCGAAGATCAGTGAAGTTCTGTTGCTATGTGGCAGCAACTGGTGGTTTGTTGTGACCGTGACGAAGTCTCTGTGTGAAGTGTACGGAGATTCCCTCTTATCGTAACAATATAAATATTTTTAAGGGTTCTATATTGTCCCCCATGATTAAATAATAAGGGAAAATAAACTAAGATATAATTGGTGCAACCACAGTAATACTTATCCACAAAGATAAATAAAGTAATGCGTATAAACAAAAAGGAACCAGCTGTCGTGAACCCGGGAAATTCAAACTACGGTATATATACCAGCTAGGATTCACGACAGATCATGTATTCCGCCAATTCTTGGTGCCTGCTCTGAGGCGTGGGGTTGAACATCGCCTATTGTGTCCTTCCAAAATTACAGGCTTGCTATTGCTCGCCAGGAAAAATTGAACACCTAAATGGCGCAAAAGGTCTTGATATCGATAACAAAATGAGACGAAAAGTCTTAAATCGCCAAACTAATGAGGCGAACGTCTTAAAATCTTAAAAGGAATTGCGGCTAAACATGACGGAGAAGGGGTCCAGAAAAAGAAACTACCTCCCCCCCAATACTATGAATTGATTCGCTTCTTTCAACCAACCCCTTCAATATTGTTAGTGGTATTTGTTTACCCATACAGTACCAGTGACATCCTTCTAATTATAGTCTGGCTACTATTAGACGATTTTATTCAGTTTAGGAAGGGCCTCCAGCAATTAACAGGCTTATAACTATCTTAATTAACCCTTTTTACTACCACAGATCACTCTTAACCTGCACAAAATCGTCTCAATATAGCTAGAATAAAACTTAAAGGACGTCGCCGGTACAGTACGGGTTAATATATTCGTTTTACCATTAAGCAATATTACTCAACATAGGAAGGACCTCAGGGAATGAAAAAGGTAAAAACTACCGAGTTGCAAAGGCATTCAGAACGTGAGCTATATACGGTCGGTAAAAATTATATTTAGTCGGTATTCGGTCATATATAGTCTCCATCATTCGGTTTCAGTCGGCATCTATAAATGACCTTTAAATTCAAATGTTCCTACATTCAGTTCATGGTCGGTGGAATGCCGATTATGTCAAGGGTGGTTCTCGGTCGGATGTAAGTGGTCCTATTCTATTGCATGCGTACAAAAATTGAAGTCGGGGCCAATTTTTCCACGACTATTGCCGAACACGAATTCGCCGATAAGCGGGTATACACTTAATGTGTGACGCACCCTTTAAGGGGGGTCACATGATTTGTTTTTCTCTTTCTCTCCTTTCCTCTCTTTCTCTGGCTTGTATCCATTCGGCCCCATTCAGCCAACTGTTTTAAGACGTTTATCCCCATCCAGGTGTCGATTTCTTCCTGACACGCGATAGAGAGCCAGCATTGTATGGAGAAATCCGGCTTCGCCGGAGAAATTTTTCTATCGAATAATGTACAAATTTAACTTGCTGTAAAAAAAAATATATACCGGTATATATATATATATATATATATATATATATATATATATATATATATATGTTGGCTCGCTACCGCTCGCCAGGAAAATATTGACACCTGGATGGGGGTAAACAGCAGGCTGAATGAGGCAGAATGGATACAAGCCAAAGAGAGAGGGAGAGAAAGAGAACAAAAGCGAAGTGATCCCCTTAAGCTGCTTCAAGCTCCGTGTGTCCAGACATTTGAGTCTAGAGTACTTTACATATGGCTCTCTGTCGCTCTTTTGACTTTGCAGGGGACACTTGTTACATCCAGTATTGTCTTTCGTCTATTTGATGCTGGTCTTGAATGTGAGCTATTTGCAGACTCATTTAATCTCACTCAACTAGTCAACCAACCCACCAGTGTACCAGATAATCCTAATCATAATTCCCACCTACTGGACTTATTTTTAACAACCAATTCAGAAAATTATGATGTTACAGTGAGGTCCCCACTTGGATCTTCTGATCACTGTCTGATACAGGCCACCTGTCTATCACCTACCACACCTTCCCACTCTGAACCTGTTTTGGTGACTAAATGGCATTACGATAGGGCAGACTGGGAGAGTCTTCAAGGTTTCTTTATTGATATTCCCTGGACCTCTTTCTTTTCTAATGATGCACACTCCACCTTGAGCCACATACAAGATTTTGTAAAAATTGGAATGGAAACTTTTATTCCTCATCAAAAGTACATTAAAAGATCTAATTCACCTAAATGGTTTGACCATAATTGTGCTAGAGTAACTGAACAAAAAGCAATAGCCTACAATGCATACACAAGATCAAAAACATGAAGCCTTTAATTACTTTAGAAATATCAGAAATCATGCCAAAACTGTATTAAACCTAACTAAATCAAACTTTCTCCACAAGAAGGCAAATAAACTTCTAAATAATCCAAATGATAACAAAATATTTTGGTCTACTCTTAACTCATTCAAATCCAACTTCACAACTGCTTCATCCATTCCACCATTAAAATCTCCGACTGGCAATCTTGCAAGTGACCCACGAGGTAAAGCTAACCTTCTTGCGGATATTTTCTCCACCAACTCAACCTTAGATGAAATCAATCAAGATGTCCCTGTACTTAATATTAATTCGCCTGAAATTCCCTCACTTAAGATCCACACCAGACATGTCAAAACTATTTTGCAGAATCTCTCAGTAGATAAGGCTCCTGGTCCAGATGAAATTCCGCCAATAGTACTTAAGAATTGCTCCTTGGTGCTCGCTCCTGTATTGGCAAAATTTTTCCGTCTATGTACTCATACCTCATGCTTCCCAGTACCCTGGAAAGAAGCAAACATCCATCCAGTTCCTAAAAAAGGTGCCTCTTCAGATCCATCAAACTACAGACCAATAGCTATAACTTCCACTCTTGGTAAAGTCTTTGAAATTATATTAAATAATCACATAATTAAGCATCTTGAGAATAATAAATTAATCAGTGATAGGCAATATGGTTTTAGACGATGTCGATCAACTGCAGACATTCTTTGCCTTCTTACGCATCAAATCAACCAAGCTACAGACCAACATGGTGAAACACATACAATAGCACTGGATATATCAAAGGCATTTGATAGAGTCTGGCATCAATCCTTATTGTCGAAGATGTCACACTACGGCCTTGCATCATTAGTTCCACTAATTTCTTCTTATCTTCATAACAGAAAAATACGTGTAATGGTAGATGGCCTTTATTCTCAATTTCACTCAATAAATGCTGGTGTTCCCCAGGGATCAGTTTTGGCCCCAATTCTGTTCCTCATTCATATCAATGATCTCATATCTACCACTCATAATCCAATACATTCCTACGCAGATGACTCAACACTCCACAGTTCCTTCACATTTACCAATTCTTTCACCCAACCCAATCTTATAAATTCAAAAATAAGCACTGCAATTTCTCTGAACCAGGACCTTTCTAGAATTGAAGAATGGGGACCAAAGAATCTAGTTTCCTTTAATGCACAGAAAACCAAGTACATTCAATTTTCTAACCGACAGAATCTCACTGACTCCCATATATTTTTTAATGATGTAAATATTCCCACTTCCCATAGTATTGACATTCTCGGTGTAACATTAACTACTAACTTGAGCTGGACACATTATGTTAGAAGCATTGCTAAGAATGCCTCTAAAAAACTGGGACTCCTGTACAGAGTTCGAGAATTCTTCACTGACGAGCAGTTGGCCGTAATATATAAAAGTCATGTGCGTTCTCAGATGGATTACTGTTCACCTCTGTGGAGTGGAAGTGGAGTGGTTGCATTGAGGCAGTTGGACAAAATTCAAAATAAAGCGATTAGATTAATCAATAACCCTGCAATCACACAGGACCTTCCTACATTATCCATACAAAGAAACGTTGCATCCCTTGCATTATTCTACAGATATTTTCACAGCAATTGTTCCGAGGAACTTGCTTCAATTGTGCCGCCTCTCCACATCTTTCCCGTAGAACTAGGGCAGCTGAGAGCGCCCATGAATTTACACTTTCTCCTCCACAATGCAGAACTTCTGCTTATCAAAATTCATTTATCCCTAGAACTACTACTCTTTGGAATTCACTTCCCTCGAATTGCTTTCCACAAACTTACAATCTACAAATGTTTAAATCCAGTTGTTACAAACATTTTATGAATGGAGGATGCCTTTAGGCACATGGACCTTTTTGTTTTATCTGTGTTTTTCCTTCCTCCGTTCATTGTCTCTTAAAAAAAAAAAAAAAAAAAAAAAATCATATACATATGAATACAAAGAAAACAAATATTTACAAATCATACACACACATAATGTGAGTTTTATTTATTTAATATACTGTAAATATGACTGACTAACCGACTGACTGACTATCCATATATTTATCAACTAATTACCTTACATAGTAATACAAAGGAAGGCAAGCAACAACAAACCTAATAGTCCCTACTATGCCGCTAAAAAAAGACACATAAACAAAACAAAAATAAAAAATAAAACAAAGCCACGGCCATCAACTGAAGGGCTTCAGCTCCAGAACGACTGGAGTCAGAAATGAAAATCCTAGTACTATGTACGATACTGAAACAGTCAGGCTTGTCTGGACTGTATGCGGCACTCTACATTTCTAGGCAATTTATTTTCATGTCTATTTATGTACATATATGGAGTTTTGGATTTAATCTGGTGACCAGACCAGACCAGATGGCTGGAGTAAAGTAGGAAAGAAGAGCAATTGGACAGAGGAAGAAGTACAGTAGAAAACTGAAAGTTCTAAGGTTTGTGTTCTTTCATCTTACATAGGAATTGTACTGGTATATGTATTGGACAACCCTTAGTTTACCAACACTTCTCTCTCTCTCTCTCTCTCTCTCTCTCTCTCTCTCTCTCACACACACACCTTCAGATTCCAATGAATGGTGGCTTTATCTGAAATACAATTGTGTATTGTAATCTACCTTTTTCCTTACAACTTTGGCGGCTACTGTCTTGGAAATGTTAATTTTTTTTTTTTTTTTTTTTAAAAGACCTCCGTCTACGTATTGTGAAAAACCTGTTATCCTCCGGCAAATTGTGGGGTTGAGTGAGTGAAGGGGGGGACAGTGAATGAAGGAGGATGCATGTTTTTCATAATACGTGTTGCTAGCCCCAAACGCGCGAGCAACTGTGGCTTTCAACCATCCGACACATCCCCTTTTATTTATGTGCATCACACATGTTACATACAAATAAAGTTTATGTTTTGTTTTACCCTACTGTGGAAAGACTACGGATACACCACTCCTGCCCGGGCCTCACACAGTGGCATGACCCAGTCCTGTCGAACTGAGCTCATGACGCTGGTGGCATTGCCCCGGAGGATAGCCATCCCTAGTCTTTGCTTGAGCCAGAGGGTTTCCCGGGGTTCTCCTGAAACTTCTCTGATTTTACGGCCTATTTCATTCACCATCTTAAGGGTGGTAGGGCCGAAGACTCCTGAAGTTTCGAATGCCAGGGGCTCGAACTGATGATTTCTGGCGATGGCTTGATATTTTTCTCGCTTTTTATTTTCTGCTATCCGGGCGGCTTCACCTGCTTCGTCGGCGTTTCTGGCGATGTTGGTTGTGGAGAAAGTGTCAACGCATGTGGCATCCCACACGAGGCACCGGCCATTCTTGTAAGGGAAAGTGGTCATCCCATCTGGCCGTTTGCCGTCTTCTCTGTGAAGTCCATGTGGTTCGAGGATTGATGCACGGTTAGCACTCTGCAGGGCCCGTTTTATGACATCATTTAGTGCAGAGTGTCTTGGCAGGCGGCCTGCGTTGTAATTACATGACAAGGCATGGTGACCTTGAGCATCCATCCACCCACCACACTTGCAAGTGTGTGGGTGACAAACTGCCGCACCCACTCTGAGCGCGATGGCAACCCGGAGCGCTTCAGCATCCAAGTGAGTTCCAAGAGGTGGGATGGGGATGGCGTGTAACCACAAGCCACTCTCCGAACGGGCGGCTGCCTGGAGGCGTGCTTTTGCAACCTGGTCTGCATTGGTTAGGAGATTTTCTTGAGTTTTCTTCGCCGAGATGGTATCCCACGCTTTTTGCTTGCTCCTGGAGGTACCCTGAGGCTCCTCCTCTACTCCTGTACTTCCCTTCCAGGTGTTAATCGCTGCTGTTATGTCCCCATTAAGTGTCGTTCCGGGTTGAGAAGAAAGGATGGACAATACGAGGTCGTTGGTCGCGATGAGGGAAGAGATAAAGGCTGGGGAGGCAATATCCGAGGCTCTCCGTATGCCCAAGCCCCCGAGGCAGACAGGAAGGGTGGCTTGTGTCCAGGCCCGTTCTTTAAATTCCACGTTGGTGATGCTGGTCACTGCTTCTCGGATTATGCCGTCTAATTCTTGGAGGCCACCATTGTTCGTGTAAGTCATCGATGTGCGCAGGAGGTATTGGAGTTTTGGGATGGAGAAACAGATTTTCTTATATATACAGTATATTTAAGGGAGCCCACCTCGGATTTTTTCTCTTTCTCTCCCTCTCTCTTTGGTTTTTATCCATTCGGCCCCATTCAGCCTACTGTTTTAAGACTTTTACCCCCATTCAGGTGTCAATATTTTCCTGGCGAGCGGTAGCGAGCCAGCATATATATATTTTTGTTTTGACAGCAAGCTAAATTTGTACATTTTTCGATAGAGAAATGTCTCCGGCGAAGCCGAATTTCTCCATACCATGCTGGTTCGCTATCGCTCGCCATGAAGAAATCGACACCTGAATGGGTATAAACGTCTTAAAACAGTTGGCTGAATGGAGAATGGGGCCGAATGGAAACAATCCAGGGAAAGAGAGAACAGAAGAGAAAGTTAAACAAAAAAGCCGGTGACCCTCCTTAACCATATTCCAATTTCAGCTACCGTCATCTGGATCCCGTGGTGGGAGCCAGCGGTAATTCACGCTGCAGGCACATTTTATCCGGAATGTCAGAGTTTGACCACTTGCGAGTTTCAGGGTATAAGGAAGTTGGAGCCTTAAACATTGATATTAACAGAAATACAATAATAATGTAGGTTTCTGATGGCTAAAGGGTATGCTGAATTGGGTTTTATGTATTTATGAAAGTACTACGACCATATTTTAGCTCGTAACTCTGCTAAATATCGATGTTTACAGCTCCCAACTTCCCTATAGAACGAAACTCGCAAGTCGGCAATTCACTCAATATTGTGTAACTCATTCTATGACTATATTTACAATCAATATATGATCAAAGTAAAAGAATAAATAATTGTTTTCTACATTTATACATTTGTACGAAACCTCTACATTTCATTTACATACGGATGCAGCAACACCAACAAGAGCTGTGAATTGCAAAGTGTTTTCTTAACACAGCAACCTCACTCAAAAATGTGTCAGTGTTATCCTGGTCGTAGAGCGATCTATGGTGAACATTGTACTTCTACTAATACCTTGTAATACCTTAGTATAGTAAACCAATAATTACACCAACATCCGTTTGTGAAGTGCTCTGTATTGACGGTATTTCGATCGCATTAACACCTTGTTGGCGGGCTAGGCGGTTTATTTATATGTACCGCCCAGCGGGGTGTTTTTAGCCAAAATAGGGCTGGTTACGTGATCATTTTCATGCCTAAATAAGACCCAGAGCGCAAAACAAGTATCTATCCCTGAAAGGGCATAAACAGAGCTTTCCCATGACACCATAACGATCCTTTTATGACAGCTAGTTTTCTTGCAACAACCGCGCAACACGAGTGCAAAAAGCATGTAATTCGGTACTTTCCCCATACAATTCAGTATGTAGCGAGTGAGAGAGGGAGGGAGGAGGTGGGATTCGTGTCAGTAGGTTCGCCGCGGTGGTCTGGAGCAGTCATACGCTCGCTACTCTCCTGCCACCACTTGTCTCTCTCTCTCAGCAACATTACGTGCTGAAATTGCCACACGACCTATGTCGCGCGCCGCCAGATAGTCCAGATTTATTATACTCGACTTATGTTGCGCGCCGACATTTAGGGGTTAACAAATTCGGCTCTTAGCTTATGAGCGTTCTGAATATATTTGCATTAATTTCAAAACTATATCCTTACTATAGAGTGTATTAATCCTTGGCAATGTATATGCTTGTCGAGTTGTAAATACGAAATACTAAAACTGCCAAAATCAGCCTGCTCATATTCTTTTTTTATCTTTGATGGAATGTTGGAATAAGGCAAATTAAGTAGGCTACGTCAGTATCGTAACGATCCAGTTGCTTGAGACTGTATAATATGCAAACAATCATGCAGACAATTTTAATATGATATATTTTAATATCTACAACCTGCCATGAATGTAGCTACCACGTCGCGTGTGTGACAAATGTGACCTTACCATAGGACACAATGTCATAATGTCTTAAAGGTATGCATCACCAGCTATGACATCTGGCAGCGGCAAATTTACATATTTCCATGCTACAGTAAAAAAAAAAAAAAAAAATATATATATATATATATATATATATATATATATATATATATATATATTATATATATATTATATATACAGTATATATACAGTATACGGTATATATATATATATATATATATATATATATATATATATATATATATATATATATATATATATATATATTCTGACATACGGAGCCCTGTATGTTAATTTAAGAGTTAGAATTAGAGTTGAAGGAGTGTCAAACTACCCAAGCGGCGAAGCAGACTAGCGAGCGAACTAGCGAGTGGGAAACCAGCTCGCCGGCATACCAGCAAACAAGCCTTCACACCTGCGTGCGTCATAGGGGACCCTGCAAACTACTTCGATGACCCGACGCTATGACGTATGATCGACGCCAGGAGCCCTGATTGGACCAGGCACCTGCAATGCAACTCGAGGAGCTATGATAGGGGCGCGCACCATCACTCGCCTCCTGATTCGTTCCTACACCATCATTGTTTAGTATATAAGACCTGAGTTGTGGGCATTCAAATCAGTCTCATTTGGAGTTGGGGAAGGTGAACTTGCAGCTGGAGGAAGATGGGGTGAAGTATTATAATGGGATTGTGACTGTCAGTCAGATTATATAAGTGTGTGTTAAGTGTGTTCGGTGTAAACACTTACGTTATGTTGGTTAGTGAGATATGTGGTTGGGAATTAACGTTAACGCTACTATTATGAGCTTAATTATTTGATTGCGAATTAACGTTAACGCTACTATTATGAGCTTAATTATTTGATTGCGAATTAACGTTAACGCTACTATTATGTGCTTAACTACTTGATTGCGAATTAACGTTAACACTACTATTTATGTACTTAACTATTTGATTGGGAATTAACGTTAACGCTATTATTATGTACGTAACTATTTTAGTTGACTAACTTGTGGACTAAAGCAACTCTTTAAGTAATTGGGTTATGATGAAAGTAATACTATTGTTTTATATTAATACTTACGAGTTCTTTCATTTTCTTTTAATTAAGCTTACATTGCTTAACGGTGCTTAGTACGGTGATCCTATTGTCTCATATTAGTAATATCGCCTTAGACTAACATGGCTGTGTTAACATTACTTCTAGTGATTTCCTAAGCTGAAGAAAATTCTTTTAGCTTCAAAATATTATTTTTGCTTTTCATATTATTTGAGTGAGACCTGAATCGAATCTATGAAGCGATCCTGTAACTTAATTTACTCATAATCAAACCTCAATGTTACGTGGTTAAGAAATACATTTAACTAATTATTAAATATATATCTAACTTTTTATGTGACTTTGATATAAATCCTGATGATAATAATAATATAATACTGTTAACGTAAGACAAGAACCAAGAATAATTACATTAAATATAAATAGAAGGACATAATATAAGAAAACTATCTATTCATTTAAAAAAGGGTAAGAGACAGAAATATTCTTACTTTAATATTTATTTTTCAAGACTTTTTATAGAATTAATAGTCCTTCTTTAGATATACTTCTTCGGTTCATAACCATAGCCTACTAAGCTTCGGTTAAATAATAATTCTTTATAAATACTACATGACTTTAATTAGTTTCAGTATTTTTCATAATTAAAGAGTATCAGTCAATAAAGGATACCAAGTCCTAAGATCCAAAGGGAAAGGAAGCAACAACAGGAAATAATGTTATTAGATTTTACTTTTGTTTTGCCTTCAGCTGACTGATACTTTAATATATATCTCTGTGCTATCTAGATTCATCAAGTTAACCACTTGAGGATCAAGATACGTAACAATATATATATACATATATATATATATATATATACAGTATGTATATATATATATATATATATATATATATATATATATAATTTATATATATATATCATTTCTCTAGATTAGTTCCAAGGCCAAAGGCAGATGTTGTGCATACGTGCACTACAAACTCACTTGCTCTCGTGTTCCCGATTTCGACTTCTCAACTTTATGGCTCAAACTATCCTGTCACTCTCATGCTAAATATTTCTGTGCTGTCTATCTTTCCCGTAACTCTACCGACTTTCCCAAATTCTTTGACTATCTAAACTCTAAAGTGGAACACATTCTATCCATCTCTCCCTACTCGGAAATCTCCATCTTAGGATATTTCAATGTTCACCACCGCCAATGGCTCTCCTCTTACTACTGACCAACCTGGTGAACATACCTTCGTATTTTCTATCCTAAATTACCTAGAGCAGCTAGTCCAGCAACCCACCCGTATCCCGGATCGCTTCGGAGATCGGCCCAACATTCTTGACTTGTTTCTGACTTCTAACCCTTCTTCTTATACTGTCAATCTTTTTTCTTCTTTGGGCTCCTCCGACCATAAACTTGTCTCCGTTACCTGTCCTATCTCTCCAGTACGGCCACCCGATCCTCCCAGCCGGCGGCGCTTGTGGCACTTTGGCGCTGCCAACTGGGAGGCTCTTCGGCAGTATTTCTTTGATTTTCCATGGAATGACTTCTGCTTCCGTGGCCGGGGACCCTCGGATAGTGGTGAATGCATTACTGAGGTAATCCTCTCGGGCATGGAAGCGTACTTTCCATTTTCTTTCTCTCAGACCAATGCAAAAGAATCTTGGTTTACTCACGTTTGTTCTACTGCTGTCTGCAACAAGGAGGAAGTATTCAAACGGTACCAATGCCTTCAAACTCAAGAATCTCATTCTTCCTATGTTACTGCCCGGAATGAAGCCAAATCTGTTCTTCGACTTGCCAAGCACTCTTTCATTAATAATATATGCACTGAACTATCCAACTCTAGCTCTTCCCAAGCTTTCTGGCATCTTGCCAGAAACCTCTCCAACAATTTCTCTTCCTCGTCTTTCCCTCCCCTTTTCCACTCTGATGGCACAACCATCACTTCTTCCTCTGACAAAGCTGAACTCTTCACCCAAGCTTTTGCTAGAAACTCGACCTTGGATGATTCCGGTGCTATTCCTCCCTCTCCACCCCCCTCTCTCCTATTTATACCTAATATCTTAATCTCTTCTAAAGATGTACTTTCTATCCTCTCTGGGCTTAAGGGTAGATCCTTCACTTTTTGTAATTTTTTTTATTTATTTATTATTTTTCTAGTTTCCTCGCTAGACCTCCATCAAGCTTAAAATGAAGCCTCCTAGACCCCCTTTTTAAATAAATTTGTACATTTTTCGGTAGAAAAATGTCCTGGCCGAAGGCCGATTCCTCTTAAATTACAGGCCCGCTATAGCTCACCATGAAAAAATTGAGACCTAATTGACAGAAAAGGTCTTAAAATTGACAGAAATGGGGCGAAAGTTTATAAAATCGCCAAACTAATGGGTCTAAAGATGAGGGAGAAGGTGGTCTAGAAAAGCGACTCGTCTCCCCTTAATGCTAAGAAGGCATATGGTCCAGATGGTGTTCCTCCTGTTGTACTCAATAAATGTGTTTCCTTGCTGACTCCCTGCCTAGACAAACTCTGTCGTCTCTGTCTCTCCTCTAACGTCTTCCCTTCATGCTGAAAGTTTGCTCTCATTCAATCTGTCGCAAAGAAGAGTGACCGCTCTCAACCCTCCAACTATCGTCCAATTGCTCTCATCTCTTGTATCTCTAAAGTTTTTAAAACTATTCTTGTTTCCAAATTTCTTAATCATTTCTCTTCTCATAATCTACTCTCAGATCGCCAGTTGGCTTCCTTAAGGGTCGCTCTACTGGTGATCTTCTTTCATATCTTACTAACTCATGGTCATCCTCCTTTCGGGACTTCGGTGAGACCTTTTCTATTGCACTAGACATATTGAAGGCCTTCGATAGAGTCTGGCACAAATCTTTAATTTATAAACTACCCTCCTTCGGTTTCTATCACTCCTTCTGTGCCTTTGTCTCTAATTTCCTCTCTGGCCGTGCCATAGCTGCAGTTGTGGACGTCCATCGCTCACTTCCTCATCCTATCAACTCCGGTGTTCCTCAGGGCTCTGTCTTATCTCCTATTCTCTTTCTAATTTTCATAATTGATCTTCTCAACTGGACCTCCAGTCCCATCCATTCATATGCAGACTACGCTCAGGCGACTATACATCGCCCTAGCGTCATATCCGTAAGCACTAATAAAAGTATGGGTGGCAAGCTTAGAAGCATCTAGCAACATGCGGGGCAGGTTGGTGCCAGCAGCTCAGCTGGTACTACCAGAATGTATATGTACAGTTGGTCAAAGTTCCAGCTGACGCACCCTCACTCTGGGGCTCGCAGAATTAGCTGGCAATACTGGGGTAGTGGTGCAGGGATACCACTTGCCATTAATGTGTTACCTTTGTCTGTCCTGTATATTACTGCAAATTACTGTTCACGTTGTGAAGACTAAATGTTCCTTCATTAAGCAGCCACCAATAAAACAGAAATATGTATTCTTATAAAATCGAGTAAAGTATGTTGTGGCAGCCAGCGGGTTTTGTATGCGTTGCCAATCAGTGGATATAATAACTTGAATATTTAAGCAAATCTACGAACTTTAGGTGAATGTTCGGGATCATACATAGCGATGTATGCATTTTTATTTGAGATATACTAAACAAGGGAAAGTAAGCCTATGTTCTAACAATGATATAGCCGAAATCAGATCTACCAATCCCAATCTTTGTAAGACAAACCTCTTTCCTACACCAGTATTGCCAGATAATTCTGCGAGGCCCAGAGCGAGGGTGGGTCAGCTGGAACTTTGACCAACTGTACGTCGGCCGCAGTGTAGGCTTTGCTACATAGGATGTAAATATACATTGGCAGCAGTGAAAGGGTTATTTTACAAGAAAACAACACCCAATCCATTTAAATGGTTTGTATTTATAATGCTCAATTCTCAATATATTACATAGCAAGCATCACATCTAACTAATGTGTAAAGTATGGTTTTGAATTGTTGTGAGAGAGCCAATTATTATGACTGATAACAGTAAGACTGAAGCGAACTCTGGCACATATACACTATCTGAAATGAAGCATTGTTCAGTCAAGCAATAGCATGAACACTGTGAGCATAAGTGAATTAACTTCATTCGATTTGATGGCTTACTAGTTCATAATCAATATTTCAGTGGCTCACAAATCTACATAGAGTGTAATTATATCTGTACATATGACTATAAGTGCCTGTGCTCATTAAATTTGAAGGAATTCCAGTTAAAATTTTGATAACAATTACCTGCTCTGTGTATCTATAAATACGTAAACGTCATCCATCCCTCACAAGAATGAGCTTCATTAATATATACTGTAAGAGTGATATTTGTCATTACATATACACACAGACACTCACTTTCATATATATATATATATATATATATATATATATATATATATATATATATTTTGTTTTGTCTTATATAAATACTGTATATAAGTATATAATATATATATATATATATATATATATATATATATATATATATATATATATATATATACTGTACATAATTATATACACCTCATTTATCATCTGGTCTGCAGGAATATAGCGTAGGAGGAGCGAAGCTTATAGACTCAACACTAGGGAGAGGCGGGTGCCCAACCCCGAAAAGGGTTGAAATAGGGGAGCTATCCCCCCGCCAAAGGCGGCTTTCTAGGGCCTTTCCTAGCTGATGCTGAGAGGATTGGGTTCTAGTCATGTGGTGATGGGCTGGTCTATTAGAGTGAGAACCGAGCAATCTCTGCCATACCCATAGCTTACTCTGACTGTTCCTTTTACTTATATATTTTCTAGATCTCAAGTGACGGCGTCTAATAACGTGGATTGACCTCCCAATCTACCAAGATTGGAAGCCAAAGCGTCACATTTTTCCCTTGCCCCTCAACTTTCTCTTCATAATTGCTGAGGGACACAGGGCCCTGGGTGGGGCTTTGGTTTCCCGGGCATTTCCGCACCCTCCTCAGCTCCCCGCCATGGAGTGGCTTCGGTCACCCAGGCTTTATTGTGGTCGGCGGGGAGGGTTCTGTGGGGGCGCTCGGTTATGGCCTTGGCCTTGCTCAGGGCCTTGGGGCTGTTCGGCCAGGCAGCTTGGGGAACAACAACAACAACAACAACACTAGGGAGACAAATACAATCTAATGCGAGCGAAACTTAACGACAACTGTGACAAGATTAATGTGGCCCACTGTACAGGCATACTTAGTGTGATTAACTGCCCGGGTCCCAGGTCTCTCCTCCACTCACGTAGCCACACAACCACCATCATATTTGCATGCAGAGGGTGAGGGGACAGGCAACAAAATGATGGCACCACTTTTGCAATAGTGTAAACCCCTGTGAAATTTAGACGGACGAAACAGTAAACAAACGCTCAAACACATGCACACATACACGTCTACATATACATACATTAACACACATTAATACTCAATCTCTCCCTGTAACACACACACACGGTAGCTGACTACTCTTTTATCCACTGTGCTGTGGGTGCTGGCTCTGGTGTCGGGGTTTGATCTCACGTGCCGGTAGGGGAAGTTTCTCTTAACAAACTTTCCCTGGCTGTAAAGCCTAGGTCTGGATGGACTAGTTTCTGGGGACTCACAAAGTCTCCTGCTCACGTCCTACTCCTTCTGGGAATATGTAGGCGTTTTCGTTATTAGCCAGGATCTGTCTGTTGATCCCTGAGGATAAGGTCTAGTTTAAGTCTGTATATATTCAGCCTCATTGGCTGCCGGCTCGAAATTAACCAATTATTATTATTATTATTATTATTAGTATAAGTATTATTATTATGAATACATATACACACACACACACACAAGCTCGCAAAAATCACACGTCCGTCTCAGGCTTAGAGCTTCATTCCAGGTTAAAACAAAATGTATGTATGTATATTGTATGTATATACTCAGGCACATACCCCATTGCTGGGGGTGGCCGATTCGAGACAGAGCCTGAACAGAAACCTTTAAAGATCCAATTCTTAGGGTCCTATTCTGTGTAGTCTAAGATACACCGTTGAATTCAACGACTGGTTTTTCTCATGAAAGCATGTAACTATGTAATTTAAATTGTTATTTTTGTGTGTAATCCAAATTACAAGTAACCCAATAAAGGTATTCGGAAATGGATGTTAAACCATTATAACTAGCCCTTTCTTAACAGAAGAAGTTAGCTTGATAGATAGAGAAAATCTTCCTCGTATTTAAGTAATTAATCTTTAGTTTACATAACCCTTTGGCTTAGAGGGTCTTACCTAAGCTGCGTGGATTTTATTGTCATTGACATAGTCTTTTCTTTTGTCTTATTTTGCTTTTTTTTCCTAAGTGAGTGAGGGACACAAAAGGCAGAATTACCTGTGGCGAGTGTCTCCCCCAGAGTTGAAAGAGTGACAGGGCCAAAATCAAGGAACATTCGAGCCAAAATGCCTGGACACACGGAGTTTGAAGCAATTTAAGTCATAGGAAGAGGGAAATACCGATTATGGGAGAGAGTTCCAGAGCTCAGCTGTTGAATAGATGTCGGTCATTAATGTAAAACAATTATAAAGAAAGTGGCATTAAAACTGAAAACTAATTACAATATTTTACGTGGCTAAAATGTGTATGCACTACCCCCCCCCCCCTACCCCTAAAGAAGCCTGGGATATAACGAACACCAACTAGTGCATTGTATAGAATATGGTGCAGTGAACCCTAATATATGGGTGTGAAGATGAAGTAGCGTATAGTAGTATGGTGGCGTGAGTACTGCTACTGATGATTAATGGCAGGAAGTAGTCCAAGGGAATACAGAAGAATGTCTGTGTATAGACGTGTGACAGAAAGAATATTGGAGATTTACAGAGATTTACATATATATGCTCACTACACAGACGATACGATCCAAAAGAGGTAGTCAGGCTTCACTTCTAGTAGATTTAGCAGAACTCCAATTATATAAATGCGGAAGATAAGGATAGCATAGTAAAAGGCGTAGTTGAGAAAGATAGAGGCTTTTTACTATGACATAATTATCTAGCTTGTTTCCAATGGAGAGCAGCATTGTTTTCCCTTATAAGCAGTTTCCATCCCTGCTTTTGTGTCAACTTGGTTAACTCCTTCAGACATAATTATTATGTTCCAGTAAGTCCACGGAGGCGGGCGCCCGGTATCATTGCCACTGCACCACACAACTGTCAAAACCACACTGCTGGCCGTTAGAATTGTCGGAGGAACCTGGGGTTGCCACCAACCGACAGATCTTCATCTAACTTACCGGACTTACTGAGCTCATATGACGCTCAATCGCATCATAAACTTATTGGAGAGGCATGTAGATAAGTCCATATGACACGATCGCGTCATATGAGTTTTTGGTCATAAGTTCCATATGACGCTATCGCGTCATATATGTCGCAAATGATACGAAAAAATGCATTTGCTATCCATTAGATGATTTGAACTAGGTGATATTAACTCCTCTTTCATAATATAACACAAACTCCTTTTGAATTCAATCTAGCCATATTTTTCAGTACAGATATTATTGTTTCTATTATCACTTTGATTAAGCTTAAATTGGCTTACAGTAAAACCATCAGTAAACAAAAGTAGAATGCAATAAATTACCTCTTGCAAAACCATATGAATTTTTATGGATCCTTATATGTATCTCGCCTTTGAATTACGACAGTGAGACCGATCATAATTATCAGTATCGATGGTTAAGTAAGTTTGTGGCTCTTAATGTTAGGGCATTATAATGCCAATAGCGCTGCCATTCCTGGCCCGTAATAATATCATTAGGGAATCTTGTCTTAACAGTGTAGCCCAGGTGAAGAAATTGATAGGTTTCATGATTAAATTATAAGACTACTTACTCTATCTATCTATATGCTCAGGCCCAATCCCCATTTTGGGGGTAGCCGACTCAAGACAGAGCAAGAACAGGGAAAACACAAAAACAACATAAAACAAAAATAAACACAGATAAAAAACACAAACTCTCACACATCCAGGTCACCCAGGAGAAGACCCAGAGACCAGGGTTACCAAGGTCGCTCCAGCACTCCCCCGGCCCCTGACCACCAGGAGAGGTTCCGATCTCGGCAGGCAGACATGCAGCGGAGCCAAAGCGACAAGCCCTCCCACCACACTTCCAGGCACACCCTTCATATTAATCGTCTCCCCGGGCCAGGCGCCTGATGGACTATTATCTAGTCCAACTTGCGCCCGACCCCTTACTCCAAATGACCACGTGTTCACTCAACTATTCACAAGCATTCTCCATTCACTCCTGTCCACCACCACTTCCCCTGCCTTATCTATAGTCATTCCTCTATCATCCAAAGCCTTTCTTACACAGTCTCTCCATCTCAATGGGGGTCTTCCTGCCCTTCTATCTCCCCTTGTACCTGACTCACATATTCTCTTTGTAAGCCTTTCATCTCCCATTCGTTCAACATGACCATACCAGCTCAGCACCCTTCTGTCCACTCTGGCTGACAAATGTTCCTGCTGCCCCACTCTCCTACGTATCTCTTCATTTCTCAATCTGTCTCTACGAGTAACTCCACACATACTCCTCAAGCAGCTCATCTCCATCACATCCAGCCCTCTTTTCTCCTTTTTTCTTCAGAGCCCATGTCTCAGCCCCATACATCACTGTTGGCACAACAATTCCTTGATACAGTGCACTTTTTACTTTCACTCCGAGATTTCTCGTCTTCCACATACTTCCCATTGCTCCGAAAACCTTCCTTCCTTCACACGCTCTCTGTTTTACCTCCACTTCCATACCTCCACTCCTGCTTATTGTTCCTCCTAGATATTTAAAACACTCTACTTGTTCCAATATTTCCCCATCCAGCCTCACATCTAGATTCACCCTATGCTCTCCCTATGACTACTTACAGGCGTTTCAATTTAGAACTAGACATGAACTATAACTCGGATGTGTTCTTTTTAAGTTAGATAGAGACGTTAGAAGGTAGCTAGATTACAACACAAACCGGTGCCATGTGACTGAAAGGGTTTAACCATAACAAGAACAGGTTCACATGGACAGTTATCATACGGGATTACTGTTTCAACATACATGCTTGGGGTCTTACTTTGTGCTGATGTTCAACATACATGCTTGGGGTCTTACTTTGTGCTGATGTTCAACATACATGCTTGGGGTCTTACTTTGTGCTGATGTTCAACATACATGCTTGGGGTCTTACTTTGTGCTGATGTTCAACATACATGCTTGGGGTCTTACTTTGTACTGTTTCAACATACATGCTTGGGGTCTTACTTTGTGCTGATGTTCAACATACATGCTTGGGGTCTTACTTTGTACTGTTTCAACATACATGCTTGGGGTCTTACTTTGTACTGATGTTCAACATACATGCTTGGGGTCTTACTTTGTACTGTTTCAACATACATGCTTGGGGTCTTACTTTGTGCTGATGTTCAATGTTTTCCTTGATCATACGGATATCTATACAATATGACTGTTTATATATTTGGACGAGTTGAACATTCCCGACATCGAACCTCTCATAACTCAAAAACTACGTGAGCTAATATCTATATCTATATCTATCATGTGAGATTAATCATTAAGGAAATAGGTATGGGAATTATCAGCTCGTTTGGTAGACCTCTCCCCAAGAGGCATGGGGTTACAATATTTAGATAATTAAGGAGAGACTGACCGTTTGTTTGGTCTATTAATTAATTTATTCATATATATGTTTTAGTTTCCTCCCTAGACCTCTATCACACTTAGATTCATATATATGTTTTAGTTTCCTCCCTAGACCTCTATCACACTTAGATTCATATATATGTTTTAGTTTCCTCCCTAGACCTCTATCACACTTAGATTCATATATATGTTTAGTTTCCTCCCTAGACCTCTATCACACTTAGATTCATATATATGTTTTAGTTTCCTCCCTAGACCTCTATCACACTTAGATTCATATATATGTTTTAGTTTCCTCCCTAGACCTCTATCACTAGATTCATATGTGTTTTAGTTTCCTCCCTAGACCTCTATCACACTTAGATTCATATATATGTTTAGTTTCCTCCCTAGACCTCTATCACTTAGATCATATATATGTTTTTAGTTCCTCCTCCCTCCCTAGACCTCTATCACACTTAGATTCATATATATGTTTTAGTTTCCCTCCCTAGACCTCTATCACACTTAGATTCATATATATGTTTTAGTTTCCTCCCTAGACCTATCACACTTAGATTCATATATATGTTTAGTTTCCTCCCTAGACCTCTATCACACTTAGATTCATATATGTTTTAGTTTCCTCCCTAGACCTCTATCACACTTCATTCTATATATGTTTTAGTTTCCTCCCTAGACCTCTATCACACTTAGATTCATATATATGTTTTAGTTTCCTCCCTAGACCTCTATCACACTTAGATTCATATATATGTTTTAGTTTCCTCCCTAGACCTCTATCACACTTAGATTCATATATAGTTGTAGTTTCCTCCCTAGACCTCTATCACACTTATATATATATGTTTTAGTTTCCTCCCTAGACCTCTATCACACTTAGATTCATATATATGTTTTAGTTTCCTCCCTAGACCTCTATCACACTTAGATTCATATATATGTTTTAGTTTCCTCCCTAGACCTCTATCACACTTATTCATATATATGTTTTAGTTTCCTCCCCTAGACCTCTATCACACTCATATATATATGTTTTAGTTTCCTCCCTAGACCTCTATCACACTTAGATTCATATATATGTTTTAGTTTCCTCCTTAGACCTCTATCACACTTAGAAAAACACCCCCTAGACCTCCCTTCAAGATAAATTTGTACATTTTTCGGTAGAAAAATTTCCCGGCCGAAGGCCGGTTCCTCTTAAAATTGCAGGCTCACTATCGCTCGCCAGGAAACATCGACACCTAAATGGCACGGAAGGTCTTAAACTTGACAACGAAATGGGGCGAAAGGTGTTAAAATCGGCAAACTAATGGGCCGAACGTCTTCTAATTTCAAAACTAGTGGGGCTAAACATTAGGGAGAAGGGGGTCCAGAAAAACGGCATGCCTCCCCTTAATAGACTATAGTGTGTTGCCAACCGTAAGATTATTTAGTTGTGTTTTGGCGTGCTTACTGAAAATAGGTATATCCTGAACTAACTTCCATTAGTATCTCTCACTTGATATACTGGCTATCAGCTGCCAGTGTCATTCTATCTCACCTTCAGGAGAATCTGTATCCTTAACATTTGATGCATCCATGGAACTTAGAAACTAACTAATGAACAAATTATTCACCTCTTGGAATAAATAAGAACACAAAACATGACTTTGTTTGAGCTTGAGTCAGGTTACTTATGACGATTAGATGCAACCTAGGAAAGACCTGACGACATCTGAGAGTTACATAAACAAAAATGAATATCCATAATAATTTTGGAGATATTTCCCTCTATAAGTATACTGGTAGTGAGAGTATAAATAATAAAGCTCTCGTGTTGCGTAAAGGGTTTTTACATTGGGCCGTATTTCACTAGACACCGCTCACTGTTATAGATTTTAGAGGCCAGTACGCGATCGACTGGATTATTGACCAGCCTTGAGCCAGTGAAGCCAAACACAGGTCGTTGGGTGTGTAGTCCAGGGTAAGTGGTGGCGGGGTGCTGAGCCAGGTGTTGTGCAGAGAGAGAGAGAGAGAGAGAGAGAGAGAGAGAGAGAGAGAGAGAGAGAGAGAGAGAGAGAGAGAGAGAGAGAGAGAGTACAAAGGAAATCAAGCAAAAACAGATCTAGTGACCCTGCTAGGCTGCTTGTCCTCCAAAACACTGAGGATCAAGTGTCCAAACAGTGGTTTAGAGTGGGTAAGGGAACATTGGAATGGGAACTACTGCCCTGGAACTAATGTCCGTGACAGGATTAGGAAGTTAGTAGAGGACAGATGGGTTAGTAACTGAGGGGGGGATAAAATAAAGTTATTCATTTACAAACAGTCAGTCAGTCGCGGGTTTGATGCGAGATATTTGTCCATGCGAAGTTTAAATGAATCAACGGTGCTGCAGTCTATAACGTCTCGGGGAAGCACATTCCACAAGTTGACAACTCGATTAAAGAAGAAATTCTTAGATTCGTGTGAATTAAAAGATTTACCAATAATTTTGCAACCGTTTCCCCGCGTGTAATTAGATTGGTCGATAGTGAAGTACTTACTACAGTTCATATTGTCGATGCCTTTGATGATTTTGAACACTTGAATTAAGTCAAAGGAGTACAGAGGAAATCAAGCAACAACAGTTCTAGTGACCCTTATAGGCTGCTTGTCCTCCAAAACACTGAGGATCAAGTGTCCAAACAGTGGTTTAGAGTGGGTAAGGGAACATTGGAAAGGGAACTAATGTCCGTGGCAGGATTAGGAAGTTAGTAGGGGACAGATGGCTTAGTAACTGAGGGGGGGATAAGATAAAGTTATTCATTTACAAACGCAGTCAGTCGCGGGTTTGATGTGAGATATTTCTCTAGGCGGAGTTAAAATGAATCAACTGTGCTGCAGTCTATAACGTCTCGGGGAAGCCCATTCCACAAGTTGACAACTCGATTGAAGAAGAAATTCTTAGATTCGTGCGAGTTAAAAAGATTTACCAATAATTTTGCAACCATTTCCCCGCGTGTAATTAGATTGGTCGATAGTGAAGTACTTACTACAGTTCATATTGTCGAAGTCGCCTCTTAATCTGCGCTGGGTTAAAGGAAATAGATTTAATTCTCAAGGACGCTCCTCGTATGGTTTGTTCTTTAGGCTAGGTATCATTTTGGTAACTATACGTTGAACTCGTTCTAGCTTGTCTATCTTTTTGGTAATAAGCGCACCAGGATTAAACGCAGTATTCCGGAAGAGGGTGGACTAAGGAATTGAAAAGGGTTAGGATAACTTCTTTGGATTTATGCTCAAATGACCTGCCTATAAAGCCAATTATTTTGTTTGCCTTCTTAACAACTTCTGAACATTGTTGACTCGGTTTTAGGTTACTCGATATTGTTACTCCCTGATCGGCTTCTCTGTTTACATTCTTAAGCTGAGTGCCTTTCATTGAATAGTTTGCTTTCTCATTTTGGTATCCGATATGTAGTACTTTACATTTATCCGCATTGAAACTCATTTGCTAAATTTGGGCCCAACATGACAACTTATGTAGATCGTGTTGCATATCGTCAACTTGTTCTTTTGAGAGAGAGAGAGAGAAAGAGAGAGAGAGAGAGAGAGAGAGAGAGAGTACGAGTACAAAGGAAGCTCAGCACCAACAGCTTGAGGGAACCTTCCAGGTTGCTTGCCCTCTTAAGCACTGGTGCTCAGTGTTCAATAGTAGTTTAAAGTAGGCAAGGGACAATTGGAAAAGGAAGTACTGCCCTGGAAATACTGTCCACGGTAGAGTTAGGAGATGATACTAGGGGACAATTTGGGTTAGTAAGAAGACAGCTATAAGTGATCCTTTGTGTATCTGTTATTCATTTAAACATGCAGTCAGTCACGTAAATAAAGCAAGCTGTTTGTCTAGGCGATGTTTAAAGGAATCAACAGTGCTGCAGTCTATAACATCTTGAGGAAACCTATTCAAAAGATGACAACTTGATTGTAAACGAAATTCTTAGACTCATAGAGTTAATAGAATTTCCAATAATTTGGCAACCATTTCCCTGCGTGCAATTTGATTGGTCGATCGGAAAGTACTAATTTAGTTCATGTTGTCAATGCACTTGATGATTGTGAATACTTGAATTAGGCTTCCTCTTAATCTGCACTGGGTTAAAGAAAGGTATGTTATTCTTTAAGACGAATCTCGTATGGTTCGTTCATTAGACTAGGTATCTTTTTGGTATCTCGTTCAACTAATTTCAGTTTGTCTAAATATTTTTGGTAGTAAGGGCACCAGCATTGAATGCAATATTCCAGAAGAGGATACACTAAGGAATTGTAAAAAGGGAGGATTCCATCTTGGAATTTATGCTCAAATGATCTGCCTTGGGCAAATATATTGTTGACTGGGTTTTAGGTTACTCGATGTTGTTACTCTCAAAACTGTTTAAGTTTATAAGCGGAGTGTCATTCATTTAATATCTTGCTCTCTCTTTTCGGTTTCCTACATAAGAACACAAGAAGAACATAAGAACATGGGATTCTGCAGAAAGCCGATTGGCCCACGCAAGGCAGATCCGTATCACACCCAACCGCAATTACAAGGCCTAATTATAGGCCCAGCTCACTAATACCATGTGGACCGACTTCAACAAAACGGTCAGAGGTCAGACAATGGGGGTCTGCAGAGCGCCGATTGGCCTACACCTGGCAGATACCCATCACACCCAACCCATCTCGTCCATATGCCTATCTATTTTTTTCTTAAAGCTTTCTATCGTTCTTGATCCCACTAAAGCACTTGGTAGCCTATTCCACCTATCTACAACTCTGTTATGAAACCAATATTTACCTATATCTTTTCTGAAACTAAATATATCTAATTTGAAACCATTTGTTCGAGTTCTTTTGCTATCACTGATCGTACATATTTTATGTCCTCTTTATAAATCCCACTAACCCACTTTAACACCTCTGTCATATTATTCCCTCTAACTCTACGTCTCTCTAACGAATGTAAGCCTAAGTTCTTCAACTTTTCTTCATAAGGAAGATTTCTAATATTATGGATCACTTTTGTCATTCTACGTTAAACTCTCTCCAAGGAATCTATGTCCATTTTGTAATAAGGACACCAAAATTGAACAGCATAATCCATATGGGGTCTCACTAATGACAAGTAAAGTTTTAAGATATCAGAAGTTCTGTTACTCACACTCTTAGAGACGAACCCGAGAATCCTGTTTGACTTGTTACGAACGCTTATACATTGTTTTCTAAGTTTCAAATAATTGCTAGCACACATCTAGATCTTTCTCAGAGTTTTCTAATTCCATATTAGCTAGTTTATATTTTGCAATTGTAGTCATCTTCCCTATCTTTAATACTTTGCATGTGTCAATGTTAAAATTCATCTGCCAATTTACTGACCATTCGTGTAAGGTATCTATATCCCTTTGGAGGACAATCAAAGTCACTACCTGAATCTATTGCTTTCCCCATGTTGGTGGAATTTACTTATCTTACTAGTTATAGCTAAATCAAGGTCATTTATGTATATAACAAACAAAAGAGGACCCAATACAGATTCCTGGGGGACACCACTTTTGACTGCTCCCCATTCTGACTTAGTACCATTTATACTGACTCTCTGCTTCCTACCAATTAGCCATGACCTAATCCATCCCAACAATGAACCACCTATTCTAAATGCTTCAACCTTTCTCATCAATCTCTCATGAAGGACTCTGTCGAAAGATGTAGCAGCAATCACTGGATTATAATAAGCCAATGTGGAGAGGATACACCATCTATAACCTCTACAGCTCAAGAAGGATAATAGAGTCCGGGACTACAAGAAGTTCCCTCATCAATTCTTAGCCCCTGGTTGTATCATTCTCGCGGAATCCTGTCCACCATCGAAATGTCATTATCCACAAGAATATGGAACTAGTTTGCCCAGGTTCATTCTGTCAGTACTACAGTATAGCTTCAATTACAGATATGAAGGTCCTGGCTCACAAGTGTGGTGGCTACACATTCACTGCTAACAAATATATTACAAAGTATGTGGAAAATGATGAATAGAGAAGAATATTCTCTAAAATTAAGATGTTATAGTTGGAATTTTTATTATGAGGCTGAACTTTAAGATGGGATGGTGTCAAATCCGACCCTTATTTCTAGTAATGTTGGAGCTGTGCGCGTCCCAGCACAGGCCCGGGATGCCTCTTCGCTCATTATAGTCAGTGGGGAAAAATAAACACATAAATGAATACCAAAACAAGAGAAGGGGAGGTGTGGGGGCGCTGAAGAACAATATTACTTATGTTAGAAACGCCGTCATAAGCTCGAAAATATTTATTTGATCGATTATGCATAATAGTGCAATGAATAAAGAAGATTTCAGTGTTTGTATAAAAGATCAGACATCTAAGATATTTGAGGGAAATGTGAACTCTGAATAAAGGAGTTAAATAAATGAAAATAAGAGGACGGTAGAACGATGTCTTAAAAGTGAGTAAACTAAAACAAAATGTTTTACTAAAAATATGATATTTTTGTATATATTTGTGTGCGAAAAGGTGTAGGACATTTTCTAGTGCAAGAGTCCATTATCACTATATATATACTGTATATACTCTCTACACTATTTGTAGAGGATGATTTGCCGTCTCTTATATAGATCATTCATTGTTTGTATTAAGGAAAACAGAATCGTATTATGACTATCCCTATCTCACTATAGTGTTGATAATATCTACTACTGTATTTCTATATTTAACTCTTCACAGTTCATCAACCAAGGGGAGACATAAACACATGTTGCCCTGTTGTAATGAACAAAGAACAGGTGGAGAAGTTCTTGCCGAGTTACTAGCGTAGTGCCACACAAGCCATCTAATGCTGGATTTGCTCAATGCTACAACATTTGAGTCTACAGTATGCATTATATAGTGCAATTTATGGACCCATTATTTTTCCCGTATCATAACGAAATAAAGAATCTGGGTAACCAATAACTAGCGTATCTATGATTCAACATGTATATAAAGCACATATTTCAGAGATATCTGATAAATGGTAGCGGATTACCAGACTCGGATTACACCCACCATATATTGCGCCACTGGCACGTCTTTCTTGACAAATCCTTCTTTAGAATTATACCGAGTGCGACCGACACAAATCCAGAAAACAAAAGGACGTGAGAAACAAGCGTCCGCGGGAGAAACGTGAGGGGAATAGCCAAGGAACTTAAGGGACCCCCACCTCGCCTTTTTTTCTCTTTCTCTCCCTCTCTTTGGCTAGTATCCATTCGTCCGCATTCAGCCTACTGTTTTAAGAGGTTTTCCCCCATCCAGGTGTCAATATTTTCCTGGCGAGCGGTAGCTAACCAGCATATATATATTTTTGTTTTGACAGCAAGCTAAATTTGTACATTTTTCTATAGAAAAATGTCTCTGGTGAAGCCGGATTTTTCCATACAATGCTGGCTCGCTATCGCTCTACAGGAAGAAATCGACACCTGGATGGGGATAAACGTCTTAAAACAGTTGGCTGAATGGGGCCGAATGGATACAAGCCAGGGAAAGAGAGAAAAGGAGAGAATGATACCAAAAAAACGGTGACCCCCTTCAAATACACACTGACTCACACTACCAAGGGGAGGTCTAGAGACACACAGAATTCTAAATGCAGAGCGCTGGAGAATCACTAAGATTCTTGATACACAACTCCGATATTTAGAAATATAACGACTGAGAGTAGCTAAGGGGATTAAATATATAATTCTAGATACAGATGCAATTCTAGAAAACACAACACCTGATATTTACTAACGGAATTCTGGAAAGACAATAGTTGCTAATAAACAATGCACAATAGATAAACAACGCTCGTATATAGAAAACAAATCTACAGATGAAATTTTAGTTACAGAACATATGGGAATAGCCTAGGAACTCTATATAAATAATATTGGAGAGTATCCCAAGAAGATATATCTAGATATTAAACGCCTAAGAGTAACTAAGGTATTTTTGATGTACAACAAATTATATTACATACATTATACACAATACTTAAGATATAGAATGCCTGAAAATGGCCAATAATTGTAGATAGCTAAGGACTTGAATATATACACCGCCGGAAGGTAGACAACAGCTGTAGATACACAAATATTTCTTAAGGGGGTTCACCGGCTTTTTTTTATCTTTCGCTCCTGTTCTCTCTTTCCCAGGCTTGTATCCATTGGGCCCCATACAGCCAACTGTTTCAAGACGTTTATCCTAATCCAGGTGTCGATTATTTCCTGGCGAGCGATAGCGAGCCAGCATTGAATGGAGAAATCCGGCTTCGCCGGACACATTTTTCTATCGAAAAACGGCAAATTTAGCTTTCTGTAAAAACAAACAAATATACTGTATGTATGCTGGCTCGCTACCGCTCGCTAGGAAAATATTGACACCGGGATGGGGTAAACGTCTTAAAATAGTAGGCTGAATGGGGCCGATTGGATACAAGCCAAAGAGAGAGGGAGAGAGAGAGAGAGAAAAGAAAGCGAGGTGGGCTCCCTTAAAGAACAGCAACAATGAATATAGAAGGGGACTCCAGATAATCAACGCCTGCTAATAGCCAAACATTCTAAACACACCAGGAATTCCAGAATCTCTCCCCTCAAAGTAGCCTAAGTTTTTTAATGGGCAAGATATTGCAGGCACAGTGCCTAATATTAACCTAGAATTCCAGATGTACGCACACGGAATTCAAGATATACGCCAGCTTATCAGGCCAACCAAGGTTTATTGATGTAAAGCGATATTTTAGATGCACATGTTCAATTACCCAGTATTTCTAGCTTAAGGGGGGCCACCTGCTTTTGTTTTTCTTTCTCTCCTTTTCTCGCTTTCCCTGGCTTGTATCCATTCCGCCCCATTCATCCTACTGTTTTAAGACGTTTATACCCATCCAAGTGTCGATTTCTTCCTGGCGAGCGATAGCGAGCCAGCATTGTATGGAGAAATCCGGCTTCGCCGGAGCCGGAGAAATTTTTCTATCGAAAAATTTACAAATTTAGTTTGCTGTCAAAACCAAATGTATATAATTATGCTGGCTTCCTACCGCTCGCCAGGAAAATACTGACACCTGGATGGGGATAAACGTCTTAAAACAGTAGGCTGAATGGGGCCGAATGAATACAACCCAGAAAGAGAGAGAGGGAGAGGGAGAGAGGGAGAGAAGGATAAAACAACGAGATGTGTTATCATCCAGACTCACACAACTATACTCGGTTCATCATGACCAGACGATAAAGTGTTGTCACCGTTATCCATACAGAGCTGTCACTTGACTTTAAGGGGGTCACAGCTTTTTGTTTCTCTCCTTTTCTTTCTTTCTCTGGCTTGTATCCATTCGGCCCCATTCAGCCTACCGTTTTGAGACGTTTATCCCCATCCAGGTGTCGACTTCTTCCTGGCGAGCGATAGCGAGCCAGCATTGTATGGAGAAATCCGGCTTCGCCGGAGACATTTTTCTATCGAAAAATGTACAAATTTAACCTGCTGTCAAAATCTTTAAGCAAAATATGCTGGCTCGCTACCGCTCGCCAGGAAAAAATCGACACCTAGATAGGAGTAAACGTCTTAAAACAGTAGGCTGAATGGGGCCGAATAGATACAAGCGAGAGAAAGAGAGAAAACAAGCCTGTGACCCCCTTAATAACCCTTTCAGTATCGGTAACGTCTTTTACATTGGATTTTAGCTACAATTAGACGCCTTTATGAAGCGTAGGAAGGATATATGGTAGCTTAGGAAGGATATATGGTAGCTTAGGAAGGATATATGGTAGCTTAGGAAGGATATATGGTAGCTTAGGAAGGATATATGGTAGCTTAGGAAGGATATATGGTAGCTTAGGAAGGATATATGGTAGCTTAGAAGGATATATGGTAGCTTAGGAAGGATATATGGTAGCTTAGGAAGGATATAGGGTAGCTTAGGAAGGATATATGGTAGCTTAGGAAGGATATATGGTAGCTTAGGAAGGATATATGGTAGCTTAGGAAGGATATATGGTACCATAAATGCCCCCACACCCGACCGACCATCCCCTGACGACCCTACAAAATTACCTGGACCTCGGCCTGTTACTATTTCTATTAATTTCTGCAACATTCGTGGACTTTCCTCTAACTTTCACTCTGTTGAGCACCATCTCTCCTCCTACAAACCTGATCTTCTCTTCCTCATCGAAACTCAGGTGTCTGTAGCAACATCCAGCAGCCCCTTCTCTGTATCCTCCTACTTTCTCTATCCTAGTTTCAAAGCCAAAGGCGGATGTTGTGCATATGTGCACAACAAACTTACTTGCTCTCGTGTTCCCGATTTAGACTCCTCTGAATTCTCAACTTTATGGCTCAAACTTTCCTGTCATTCTCTTACTAAATATTTCTGTGCTGTCTATCTTTCCCCTAACTCTACCAACTTTCCCAAATTCTTTGACTATCTAAACTCTACAGTGGAACACATTCTATCCATTTCTCCTTTCTCAGAAATCTCCATCTTAGGAGATTTCAACGTTCACCACCGCCAATGGCTCTCCTCTCACACTACTGATCCACCTGGTGAACAAGCCTACGTCATTTTTATCCTAAATGACCTAGAGCAGTTACTTCAGCAACCCACCCGAATCCCGGATCGCATCGGAGATCGGCCCAACATTCTTTACTTGTTTCTAACTTTTAACCCTTCTTCTTATACTGTCGATCTTTTCTCTCCTTTGGGCTCCTCCGACCATAAACTTATCTCTGTCACCTGTCCTATCTCTCCAGTACGGCCACCCGATCCTCCTAGCCGGCAGCGCTTGAGGCACTTTGGCGCTGCCGACTGGGAGGCTCTCCAGCAGTAATTCTTTGATTTCCCATGGAATGATTTCTGCTTCAGTGGCCGGGGACCCTCGGAGAGTGCTGAACGCATTACCGAGGTAATCCTATTGGGCATGGAAGCATACATTCCATTCTCTTTCTCTCAGACTAATGCTAAAATATCTTGGTTTACTCACGCCTGTTCTACTGCTGTACGCAATAAGGAGGAAGCATTCAAACAGTACCGTAGCCTTAAAACTCAAGACTCTCATTCTTCCTATGCTTCTGCCCGGAATCAAGCCAAATCTGTTCTTCGACTTGCCAAACACTCTTTCATCAATAATAAATGCACTGAACTATCCAACTGTAGCTCTTCCCAAGCTTTCTGGCATCTAGCCAAAAACCTCTCCAACAATTTCTATTCCGCGTCTTTCCCTCCCCTTTCCCACTCTGATGGTACAACCATCACTTCTTCCTCTGACAAAGCTAAACTCTTCGTTCAAACTTTTGCTAGAAACTCCACCTTGGATGATTCTGGTGCTATTCCTCCCTCTCCACCCTCCTCTCTCTTACTTATGCCTAATATCCTAATCTCTTCTAAAGATGTACTTTCTACCCTCTCTGGGCTTAACACTAACAAGGCGTACGATCTGGACGGTGTTCCTCCTGTTGTTCTCAAAAACTGTGCTTCCATGCTGACTCCCTGCCTAGGCAAACTCTTTCGTCTCTGTCCATCCTCTAACGTCTTCCCTTCATGCTGGAAGTTTGCTCACATTCAACCTGTCCCAAAGAAGGGTGACCGCTCTCAACCCTCCAACTATCGTCCAATTGCTCTCATCTCTTGTCTTTCTAAAGTTTTTGAAACTATTCTTGCTTCCCAATTTCTTAAGCATTTCTCTTCTCATAATCTCCTCTCAGATCGCCAGTATGGCTTCCTTAAGGGTCGCTCTACTGGTGATCTTCTTTCATATCTTACTAACTCTTGGTCATCCTCCTTTCGGGACTTCGGTGAGATTTTTTCTATTGCACTAGACATATCGAAAGCTTTCGATAGAGTCTGGCACAAATCTTTAATTTCTAAACTACCCTCCTTCGGTTTCTATCCCTCCATCTGTGCCGTTGTCTCCAATTTCCTTTCCGGCCGTTCCATAGCCGCGGTTGTGGACGGCCGTTGTTCACTTCCTCACCCTATAAACTCTGGTGTTCCTCAGGGCTCTGTCCTATCTCCTATTCTCTTTCTAATTTTTATAAATTATCTCCTTAACTGTACCTTAATTCCCATCCATTAATACGCAGACGACTCAACCTTATACTACTCCATTAGTTTTTCAGAACGCCCCAGCCAGCAATCCCTTAACGACAAACGTAATGAAGCCATAGAACTCTTAAATTCTGATCTAAATACGATCTCCAATTGGGGCAGAGAAAACCTTGTTACATTTAATGCTTCCAAAACTCAATTTCTCCATCTATCTACCAGTCAGGATTTCCCAGCGGACTATCCCTTATTCTTCAACAATACAAAAATCAACCCTTCATCTTCTCTCAATATTTTTGGTGTCTCTTTTTCTTCTGCTCTCATTTGGAAGGACCATATTACCAGTCTTGCTAAGGCAGCCTCCCAGAAGCTGGGTGTGCTCAACCACCTTAGGGGGTTCTTTTCCCCAGCACAGCTTCTTGCTCTGTACAGGGGCACAGTGCGTCCTTGTATTGAGTATTGTTCACATGTGTGGGGAGGTTCCTCTCACACCGCTCTCCTAGATAAAGTTGAAAGGAAGGCCTTTCGTATCATTAACTCCCGTCCACTCACCAACACTCTGCAATCTCTCTCTCTCCGCCGAAATGTTGCATCTCTCTCGCTATTCTATCGCTACTATAATAATCAGTGTTCCTCAGAGCTTGCCCAGTGCATACCACCTCCTTTACGTAGGGCATGTGGTACCCGTCTTGCAACTCAATCCCACCCCTACTCTGTGCAACTCTCTATCCCAAGAGTAAAACGTTACTCTCAAACTTTCTTCTACTCAACAGCTGAGCTCTGGAACTCTCTCCCGGAATCAGTCTGTCCCTCTTCCTATGACTTAAATTGCTTCAAACTCCGTGTGTCCAGGCATTTTGGCTCGATTGTCCCTTGATTTTGGCCCTGTCACTCTTTCAACTATGGGGAAGACACTCGCTATAGGCAATTCTGCCTTTTGCCTCCCTCAATCAATATAGAAAAAAAAATATATATATACTGTATACAGTATATATACATATATATATATATATATATATATATATATATATATATATATATATATATATATATATATATATATTTCTAATCTCTCAGTGGGGTTCGAACCGCCGACCGTCAGGACGATAGCCGACGCTTTAATCAACTACACCACGGTTCATACCCCACTGAGAGATTAGAAACATTTAGTGGCTCACGTGTATTTGTGATATATACTCAATATATATATATATATATATATATATATATAAATATACAATGAGAAGAGAACGTGAGAGGTGATGTGTGTTGGAAGAGAGTGTGTTGAGGATATGTAGAAGAGATGTCAGTGTTCAAGTCCGCAGTATATTGGAGTGAGAGTATAAAATCGCATCATATAACTATGTAATTCAATATTACATAATTATAAGTCACTGGCGTATAGAGGTCATCCGAAACCCTTGTGTATTATGCCGTAACTAACATTTCGGTGTGAGTAACTTAGGTTCTTACTAGAGTCCTTGGAGTACCACATGTATTCATTAATTCCATTGATTTCATTAGTTAGGTTTATTTGTAAATTTATTGGTGGGTTGGTGAAAACTAATATAAAAATATAGTTTATTCGTGACCATTAGAAATTCTATCTGATTTAAGTGTTTTCACCAAAATGTTATCTCTTACGATGTACAGTCATCCCAAAATGTTATCTCTTACGATGTACAGTCATCCCAAAATGTTATCTCTTACGATGTACAGTCATCCCAAAATGTTATCTCTTACGATGTACAGTCATCCCAAAATGTTATCTCTTACGATGTACAGTCATCCCAAAATGTTATCTCTTACGATGTACAGTCATCCCAAAATGTTATCTCTTACGATGTACAGTCATCCCAAAATGTTATCTCTTACGATGTACAGTCATCCCAAAATGTTATCTCTTACGATGTACAGTCATCCCAAAATGTTATCTCTTACGATGTACAGTCATCCCAAAATGTTATCTCTTACGATGTACAGTCATCCCAAAATGTTATCTCTTACGATGTACAGTCATCCCAAAATGTTATCTCTTACGATGTACAGTCATCCCAAAATGTTATCTCTTACGATGTACAGTCATCCCAAAATGTTATCTCTTACGATGTAGTCATCCCAAAATGTTATCTCTTACGATGTACAGTCATCCCAAAATGTTATCTCTTACGATGTACAGTCATCCCAAAATGTTATCTCTTACGATGTACAGTCATCCCAAAATGTTATCTCTTACGATGTACAGTCATCCCAAAATCACCTCTTATCGTAGAATGCTGTTCCATCTTTGCCAATCATATACTGTTTGCTTCATCCAGACCCCCGTAGATCATGTTGCCCATGAGTAGTTCTCTTCGATCCTCCAAAAGTATGAATTAATTGAAGGGGAAGGCCGTTTGTAAGATCATGTAGAAGAAGAGACTTCTAAAGATCTTACGAGTATTTTACACCATTAGTTTTGTATAATATATTATTGATGAATGAACGAAATACGTATACATTTTTGGATATCCTTAAAAACAAAGGCTATTATTAACCCCTAACTGTCGGGGCGCAACATAAGTCGAGTATAATAAATCTGGACTATCTGGCGGCGCTCGACATAGGTCGTGTGGCAATTTCAGCACGTAATGTTGCTGAGAGAGAGAGACAAGTGGTGGCAGGAGAGTAGCGAGCGTATGACTGCTCCAGACCACCGCGGCGAACCTACTGACACGAATCCCACCTCCTCCCTCCCTCTCTCACTCGCTATATACGGAATTGTATGGGGAAAGTGCCGAATTACATGCTTTTTGCACTCGCGTTGCGCGGTTGTTGCAAGAAAACTAGCCATCATAAAAGGATCGTTATGGTGTCATTGGAAAGCTCTGTTTATGCCCTTTCAGGGATAGATACTTGTTTTACGCTCTGGGTCTTATTTAGGCATGAAAATGATCACGTAAACAGCCCTATTTTGGCTAAAAACACCCCGCTGGGCGGTACATATAAATAAACCGCTAGCCCGCTAATCTAGTGTTAAGTTGTCCTACTTTAAAAAAAAACAAAAAAATCTGTATTGTCTTGTCACGGATAGGTGTCATGTATTTCGTGATCAAAATTGATATTTTATTTCGACTATCATCAAACAAATAAATTTAAGAAAACACGAATATAAGATAATGGGAGTCTGCAGAAAGCCGATTGGCCCACACAAGGCAGATCCCTCTCACACCAACCCCAATTACAAGGCCTAATTATACTGTAGGCCCAGCTCGCTAATATCATGAGGACCGACTTCACCAAAACGGTCAGAGGTCAGAAAACGGGGGTCTGCAGAGCGCCGATTGGCCAACACCAGGTAGATCCCCCTCACACCCAACCCATTTCGTCCATATGCCTATTTAATTTTATCTTAAAGCTCTCTATTGTTCTTGATCCTACTATAGCACTTGGTAGCCTATTCCACCTATCTACAACTCTGTTACCAAACCAATATTTGCCTATATCTTTTTTGAACGAAATTTATCTAATGTATAACCATTTGTTTGAGTTCTTTCGCAATCATTGAGCTTTTGGACATCGTTCATGTCCCCTTTATTAATTCCACTAACCCACTTGAACGCCTCTATCTATCCCCTCTAACTCTGCGTCTCTCTAACGATTGTAAGCCTAATTTCTCCAACATTTCTTCATATGGAAAATGTCTAATATTATGGATAATTTTTGTCATTCTACGTTGTCCTCTCTCTAGGGAATCTACGTCCATTCTGTAATAAGGACACCAACATTGAACAGCATAATCCATATGGGGTCTCACTAATGACAAGTAAAGTTTTAAGATAACATCAGAAGTTCTGTTACTCACACTCCTAGAGATGAACCCGAAAATCATATTTGCCTTGTTACGAACGCTTATACACTGTTTTCTAGGTTTCAAATCATTGCTAATAAACACACCTAGATCTTTCTCACAGTCTGAGTTTTCTAATTCCATATTAGCTAGTTTATATTTTACAATTGTATTCATCTTCCCTATCTTTAATACCTTGCATTTGTCAATGTTAAAATTCATCTGCCAATTTACTGACCATTCGTGTAAGGTATCTAGATCCCTTTGGTGGCACTCTATGTCGCTATCTGAATCTATTGTTCTCCCCACTTTGGTATCGTCTGCGAATTTACTTATCCTACTAGTTATACCTAAATCTAGGTCATTTATGTATATAACAAATAACAGATGACCCAATACAGATGCTTGGGGACACCACTTTTGACTGTTCCCCATTTTGACTTAGTACTATTTATGCGGACTCTCTGCTTCCTACCAATTAGCCATGACCTAATCCATCCCAACAACAACCCACCTATTCCATGCGCCTCAACTTTTCTCGTCAATCTCTCATGAGGGACTCTGTCGAAAGCTTTACTGAAATTTCAATATATTTTATCATATGACATGTCATTACCTACTGCTTCGTATACCTCTGAGAGGTGTATGCAGTAAATAGATACAGTGCTCAAAGTGTGCTTGAGGGCGTTTTGTATGTATGGCCACCCTCATAAAGGGGAGTAAGGTGTCCGGCAATATATAGATAGATAGATAGATAGACTTTTACCACATGATTAAAGAGCTTGTAGAACAAATATAATAGGATGACTGTATGTAAATCAAATTGAAGGCCAGAAAAGGCGAGGACGACCGAAACAATCTGAAAGTTACATTGACGAGTCGTCAACGCCGACTGAGATATGTCTAGATTAACTGCCTTTAAAGCCTCCAACACACCACTGTTACACAGCAAATACTTCCCTTAACTCCGTATATCCCCCAAACCTAAGTCTGTACCTATCGGAGGTTCTATCATTGTATGTTTATTTACATAATTTCGTAAGTGTTAATTACCCTCCACATATATAATTGTTACTTACTTAAAAACCATTATTAAATAAACTGATATAAACTGTACATGTATGTCTGTGTTATGTATAAATTCCTACAGTAGATTAAGGACTCACCTCCCTCTATATAAATGGTGAAGCGAATACTGTGAGTAGCACGAAATATAGCCAGGTACTTGGGATTGAAGTTAACACTTACGTTGCGGGCATATTTCTGCTATATTAGGGCTCATGCAGGCACTCCTGAATGATTGAGCAAGTGTCTGAATGAAATTAAATGTATTCAGCCATAAACTAAAAGAAAATAACTTCAAAATGACACCAGAACGAGCTTCGTAGTGCACTGGATTCATCCGCGATTCCGCAGTGCTACCATAGACATTGGCAAATATTTGCTAATACTGAGCAAATATCGTTAATCTCGCGCAACATTTGCATTTGGCAGGCTGCATATATCTAACAGGACATGGCTGATATCCCTCAGTGCCGCGGTCGCCTGGCTAGAGAGCAGACAGGGACTTGCCACGCTCCCTCTCACTCGGACTTGTCATCACAGGCTTTAACCCCTTCTGTACCGAGAAGGTCTTTGTAACTTTATTCTGGCTACGATTATATTCAATATTAAAAGGGTCTCCGGTAATTGATAGGCTTCTAACTATCTCACTCAGCCCTTTTACTACCTCAGATCCTTCTTAATCTGCATAAAATTGTGTAAATGTAGCTAGAATGTAATTAAAAAGACGTCGCCGGTATAGAAGGAGTTAACAGTCTGTAAATTGCTATAAATTGCTATGGCGTTCCTGAACGTCCCCCGCAGCCAATGGGTTAATATGATTTGTTTTCTATATTCCAACTAGCCTAATCCCTCTCGGGCATAGGCTGAGAGCCTGTACACTCCACCGCTGAGCACGGTGAGGCCCGTTAGGTCTTGTTCCAGTCTAGGGAGTGAGACATGCGAAGCACCCATTCACGGCTCGAAGCAACCCCATCTCTGATCACTGTCTCATCCCCCAGACTCAGACCCTCACTCTCAGAACACCACCTATTGAGAAATTAACTCACTAGGCATTGCCCCCCTGTAGCATATTTTTAATATGGGACTATTCGTACAATGCTATTTAATCAGGGAACAATGAGGGTATTTTTTTGGCATTTTGGTGTGCTGTGGTAATGCACTGAAACTAGGTACAGCACAAATTCCATCCCAATAATATCTTCCCATTTACATACTGTATTGGGATTCGAACCCAGGTCCACTGGATTACCAGTCCAATGGCAAGACCACTCCGCCACACCTCCCCTAATTATTATTGATGGTTTGGGTTGCTTTTGACATTTTCAAGCAATGTATTATTAGCTTGCCTGCTAGACCGAGAAAAACGCCTCTCCAGATCCCCTTCAAGCTAGATGCGTACATTATTCGGTATACAAATTTCCAGGCCGAGCCGGTTTCTCCTAAATTGTAGCCTCGCTGTCACTTGACTAAACAAAACTACACCTGAATGGGGTGAATCGTCATATAAACTACACCTGAATGGGGTGAATCGTCATATAATTACCAAACTAATGAGGTAAACCTTGTTATAATCTCTAACTAAATGGAGTGAAACTAATGGAGGGATAGTCCAAAGAGACCTTCCTCGCACTTGATACGGTTAATCCTCATCCGATCTCTAAATACTTACTTCCTTAAATTGCAAACTCGGGAACTTAACCATTCGAAAGTTTCAACCAGTAGCTCTGAACCAGTGCAACTCAACATTACTGTCAGGTTATGTTACGTTACGTTATTTTAGATTAGGTTAGTACTTCCATTTGACAAAGGTTTAAATGGTCATGGTTAACTACAAACTTGTTGAAATCTACTGGTTAATAATTATGAGCCTCTAGTTGAGTTTTCCGAGAATCGCTAAAATATATTTCAAAGGATTTAATGGGTTTTCACGTGATAGCTGTTACGAAAACAAAGGAACAAGACCAGGCCTGAACTTGCCGCCCATATACCTTACGTCTGCGGGAGAAATTATATTTAAAACCGTGGGTTGTGAACAAAAGAGGTCTGAATGAAGTCTGTGCCTAAGAGTGGGCGTTTAAGTGGAGAGTGTAAGAGAGGGAAGGATGTCTCAAGAGGATCAAGAGGGGCCACGGAGAAAGAAGGGGATGAGTGAGAACACAGGCTAGGCCTAATGGGAGCACACCCCTCAAAGAAATACATGCGGAAGACTTTATAGAAGCAACCTCTTTAAAAATACGAGTCTAAAACCTTAAGGAATATGTGAGGAGGCTTTACAGTAGAAGGATCAATATAGTACGGTAGTAAGGTCTAGTGTAGGCTCTATTGATAATTACAAAATAACACGTTTTAAGGGAGCCCACCTCGCTTTTTTTCTCTTTCTCTCCCTCTCACTTTGGCTTGTATCCATTCGGCCCCATTCAGCCTACTGTTTTAAGACGTTTAGCCCCATCCAGGTGTCAATATTTTCCTGGCGAGCGGTAGCGAGCCTGCATATATATATATTTCGTTTTTACAGTAAGCTAAATTTGTAAAATTTTTGATAGAAACATTTCTCCAGCGAAGCCGGATTCCTCCATACAATGCTGGCTCGCTAGCGCTCGCCAGGAAGAAATCGACACTTGGATGGGGATAAACGTCTTAAAACAGTTGGCTGAATGGGGCCGAATGGATACAAGCCAGGGAAAGGGAAAAAACGAGAGAAAGATAAAAAAAAGCCAGTGACCCCCCTCAACATAAGGCTCTTCAGTACATGGCTTTGTATTTAGTAAGTTATAGTTAACTCCTGCATGTGGAGGGCATTTGCATTACGTTACAGTGAAACATTCAAGAGTCCATATTTGTAATGCTTCGGCCGTTGATATTATTCCTACAAACTAACTACTTTGAATTTTCGATCAGTATCACACCATAGTTGTAAATTGTATACAGTATATATATATATATATATATATATATATTCAAAGATACGGACAAGTTGGAGAGCAGACATGTTTACCTGCAGTATTTTGAAGTCTCGCTCTCTCGCTCTCTCGCTCTCTCGCTCTCTCGCTCTCTCGCTCTCTCGCTCTCTCGCTCTCTCGCTCTCTCGCTCTCTCGCTCTCTCGCTCTCTCGCTCTCTCTCGCTCTCTCGCTCTCTCGCTCTCTCTCTCTCGCTCTCTCGCTCTCTCGCTCTCTCGCTCTCTCGCTCTCTCGCTCTCTCGCTCTCTCGCTCTCTCGCTCTCTCGCTCTCTCGCTCTCTCGCTCTCTCGCTCTCTCGCTCTCGCTCTCTCGCTCTCGCTCTCTCGCTCTCTCGCTCTCTCGCTCTCCATCGATTAGAGGACTAAGCCTGGAGAATCGGTTGAGAGCTTTAGAACTCTTTTCTGTCGTAGCTCGCAGACTGGGAAGCCAACTCAGTGAAGTATTTAAAACTAATTGGACTTGCTAATGCAGATTATAAAAAGATCCTTAGTCTCAATATTGCAGCCAAGACGCCAGCATGACTATAAAGGTTAGTGGTGAAATGTTTCTCTCTTTCCCTGGCTTGTATTCATTTGGCCTCATTGAGACAACTGGTTTAAGACGTTTATCCCCATCCATTTGTCGATTTCTTCCTGGCAAGCGATAACGAGCCAGCATTGTATGGAGAAATCCGGCTTCGCCGGAGAAATTTTTCTATCGAAAAATGTACAAAGTTAGCTTGTTGTCAAAACAAAAATATATATGTGCTGGCTCGCTACCGCTCGCCAGGAAAATATTGACACCTGGATGGGGGTAAACGTTTAAAAACAGTAAGGTGAATGGGGCCGAATGGATACAAACCAAAGAGAGAAGGAGAGAAAGAGAAAAAAAGCGAGGTGGGCTCCTTCAACACTAGCGTGCGGAGGAGGATGGAGTTATCCATCGGAATGTGTAGATAATGTTTACAATATAATTAAAGAACAAAAGAGACAATGTTTTAGAACATATATCGAATTTGCTTACAAGTATATATAATATAATATTTCCCTGGAATGGGCCACAATGTCTGTGAAATACTAAATGATCTTTGATATTCTTTGTAGCCTTTTTTGTTATTAATAATAATAATAATACAAATCTTTGTATATATTGGAACAAGTATAAAGTGATGACTTTGCGTGAAGACCATATTAAACTGTGAGGAAACCTGTTGATTGCGTTGTTTTGAATTTAGTTAACATTTGGGTTGAACGTTTCATGCCTCCCATACCTTGATCACACTGTATCTATAGTTACATATATTGTTTATCGTCCAAGTGGTTGGGTAAGTCTAAGAAACCAAGATGAATCAGAATGCTATCCCTTTTGGGAGTGACTCATTAACATAAAGGTTTAACTGCCATGGCTGTTTTATTTGTATTTATTTTTTGTTAGTTTACTTAATTGTCAAATAAATCGTAGTCACCTGTCCTAAATTTACTATATATTTTTTGCTATGTGTATGAAGGAGAAAAAAGGCAAAGCTGTCTGTAACAAGTACCCCCTCACCCACCGCCATATTGAAAAAGAGCCAAATTCAAGGTACGTTAGAGTAAACATTTCTGGAAACATGGAGCTTGAAGCAGTTTAAGTCATTGGATGAGGGAAAGACAGCTTGAGGGAGAGACTTCCAGAGCTTACTTGTTGAATAGAAGAATACCTGGGAAAATCGGTTCACTCTTGGGTTAGAGAGTTGTAAATTACCATCTACGTCCTTGAAATGGATGTCTGCATCTATCCCGTCAATTTTACCGGCCTAGGCAATCTGGTTTTCCCGTGGCAGTGCCCAGAAGTTGTTTGGTTGGCCTGCATAAGCGCATACCTGGCACATCCCTAAAGATCCGCTTATATGGATATACCATTAATTTAGTAATTATAATGTTTTCCCGAGGTACATATCTACGGAGTATTATAATGTAGGGGAGAATGTGTTGAAGGTATAAGAATGTGATTGCAGCCGGATATAAAGCAGAAATATGTGAAAGAGAAAGGGTAACAATATGCAGTGTGAGGCGGATTTGTGGTGGAAGGAAGAGGAGGGAGGAAAGATGAGAGCCTGTGGTGTGTGTCGTCCTCCTTCCCCTCGTCCCCTCACGTCCTGCTTACAAAGCTCGCCCTAACAACATCATTACCGAAACTACATTGGATTCCCATTAGCTATCATGGCTCTATTAAATTTAGCAAAGTAGTGCCAGTTTGGTGATCTTCAATTGTTCTAAGGACAACTAACAAAGTTAATGCTAACCGGATTTTCTGTATCACTAATTGATAGCAATCGGTTCATAAAATACAGTTTCACTTACAGTATTTTCCTAAAACCCGAAAAAGACATCAAATATATTTGAATAACTCTTATTCGTATATATTTAATTAATTTCAGACAATCCCCTATTAAAGAGGCGTAAACATACTTTATGTACAGTAGAAGCGTCTCATTAAGGGGGCCCACCTCATTTTGTTCCCTCTCTCTCTCTGTTGTATCAATTCGGCCCCATTCAGCCTACTGTTTTAAGACGTTAATCCCCATCCAAGTGTCGATTTTTTCCTGGCGAGAGCCAGCTAGCCAGCATATTTTTTTAAATGTTTTTGGCAGCAGGCTTAATTATGCATTTTTCGATAGAAAAACGTCTCCGGTGAAGCTCGATTTCTCCATACAATGCTGGATCGCTATCGCTCGCCAGGAAGAAATTTACAGCGGGATGGGGATAAAAATCTATCCAGATAATAAATAACCTAATCACACCTACCTAACCTTGCTTACTTAACCTAACCTAGCTATAAATTACTCTACCTTTAAGTATCTTTTAAGTGTCAGTATACTTAAACTGCCAGCTAAGACTTTCAGTCTACTTTTACACATCAAATGAACCCAATGAACCCATCAATGCTTGTACACAAATACACAAGAGAGATTCAATGGCTTAGATAACAAGAAATATATAAATCCATGACATAAATATTACAGCACATAATGCAGGCCAAGAAATATTGGAAATAAATACATACCAGGAAGTTGTGTAGGTCGTTGTAATATGACAAAGCAAAGAGCTAAATCGACAACGCGAGAGAGCGAGAGAGAGAGAGAGAGCGAGAGAGCGAGAGAGAGAGAGAGAGAGAGAGAGAGAGAGAGAGAGAGAGAGAGAGAGAGAGAGAGAGAGAGAGAGAGGAGAGAGAGAGAGAGAGAGAGAGAGAGAGAGAGAGAGAGAGAGAGAGAGAGAGCGAGAGCGAGAGCGAGAGCGAGAGCGAGAGAGAGAGAGAGAGAGAGAGAGAGAGGCGAGGGGAGACAGTAGGATATTAGACCAAGACTGCGTGACCAGCCAAGACTCCCCCACCCCACCCACACCACTCCCCCTACTACAACTGGCTTGACAATCACTGCATTACTTTCATACTTATTGGCAATATCACATTCTCTCTAGCCCAACTTTTAGTATTTCTTCATACGGTGATCATGGTACTTTTAAGTAACCTAGTCTGAAGGATATGTCACACAAGCTTTTTTCCCAGCATGTTCTTATCAACAGCATTTCGGAGATGATTATCACTTGTATCTGCAACTAGAATCAAGGAAGATTACATTAGGAAACAGATTCATTATAAATATTTAATTCAGGCGTTCCCAGAGAGAAATAACTCTAAAAGTATTGCCTGAGATCATATGTCTCCGCCCTTGCTCAATCTAACTTAAGGAGAACACCTCGCTCTTCTTTCTCTCTCTCTCTCTCTCGCCAGGAAAATTATCGACACCTGGATTGTTTTCTTCTATGTGAGTGAGGGAGACAAAAGGCAGAACTGCCTGTAGCGAGTTTCTCCACCAGAGTTGAAAGAATGACAGGGCCAAAATCATGGGACGTTCGACCCAAATGCCTTGCCATTCGGAGTTTGAAGCAATTGAAGTCATAGGAGGAGGGAAAGACTTATTCTGGGAGAAAGTTCCTGAGCTCAGCTGTTGAAAAGAAGAGAGATTGAGAATATCGTGTCACTCTTGGGTGGAGAGCTGCACAAAGTAGGGGTGAGATTGTGTTACAAGACGGGTGATACATGCTCTACGAAGAGGTGGTATACACTGAGAGAGCACTGAGGAACACTGACCATTGTAATAGCGGTAGAATAGTGAGAGATGCAACATTGCGACGGAGATGGAGGGATAGACACCATAGGAGGGTAGTTTGGAAATAAGGGATTTGTGCCAGACTATCAAAGGCCTTCGATGTGTCTAGCGCAACAGAAAAAGTCTCACCGAAGTCCCGAATGGAGGATGACCAAGAGTTAGTAATATAAGAAAGAAGATCACCAGTAGAGTGGCCCTTCAGGAAGCCATACTGGTGGTCTGAGAGCAGGTTATTTGAAGATAAATGCTTAAGAAATTTTGAGGTAAGAATAATTTAAAAACTTTAGTGATGGAAGAAATGAGAGCAATTGGACGATAGTAGGAGGGTTGAGAGTGGTCACCCTTCTTCGGGACAGGTTGAATGAGAGCTAGCTTCCAGCAAGAAGGGATGACGTTAGAGGAGAGACAGATACGGAAGAATTTGCCTAGGCAGGGAGTCAGCACTGAAGCATAGTTATTGAATAGAACAGGAAGAACACCGTCAGGTCGTACGCCTTCTTAGTATTAAGCCCAGAGAGGGTAGAAAGTACATCCTTGGAAGAGATTTTGATATTAGGCATAAGTAGGAGAGATGGGGGTGGAGAGGGAGGAACAGCATCGGAATCATCCAAAGTGGAGTTTTTAGCGAAAGTGATAGCGAAGAGTTCAGCTTTGTCAGTGGAAGAAGTGACGGTGGTGCCATCAGACCTGAAAAGATAAGGGGAAAGACGAAGAATAAAAATTGTTGGAGAGATTTTTGGCTAGATGCCAGAAGGCTTGGAAAGAGCTAAAGTTGGATAGTTCAGTGCATTTATCATTGATAAAAGAATGTTTGGCGAGTCGAAGAACAGATTTGGCTTGATTCCGGGCAGAAACAGGAAATATGATATTCTTGAGCTTGAAGGCGACGGTATTGTTTGAATGCTTCCTCCTTGTTGTGGACAACAGTAGAACAAGAGATTCTTTGCATTAGTCTGAAAGAAAACAAATGGAATGTATGCTTCCATGCCCGAGAGAATTGCCTCGGTAATGCGTTCAGCACTCTCCGAGGGTCCCCGGCCACGGAAGCAAAAGTCATTCCATGGGAAATCAAAGAACTACGGAGAAAGAACTAAGCCTCCCAGTCGGTAGCGCCAAAGTGCCACAAGCGCTGCCGGCTGGGAGGCCGTACCGTAGAGATAGGACAGGTAACAGAGATAAGTTTATGGTCGGAGGAGCCCAAAGGAGAGAAAAGATTTACAAAATAAGCAGAAGGGTTAGAGATTAGAGAAGGGTATAAGCGTCTTATAACAGTAGGCTGAATGGGGCCGAATGTATACAACCCAGAGAAAGAGAGAAATAAATATAAGCGAGTTGGTCCCCTTGAGTTTGTCTAACTTTACCAAACTTTATCCTAAATCTTTCTGTGCTATCCTTACCATACCTAACCTAATATATCCATCCCTTACTTAATCAATCTCAAATTTACTTATCCTAACCATACTTAACATATTATTGTTTAGACTTAACTAACCTATCTAAGTTATCCTGACTTAACGTTATTTTATCGCTAACTGTCTTCGTGGTGCAGTGCATAAGTGTGTTGATTTTCGGTGTGAGCATCCTAGGTTCGAATCCCCGGACTGCCACATGTGTTTGTAAATTTCATTAATCGATTTTAGGAGTATAGTTGGTTGTTGGAAGGAACATAATAATTGATATTGGTTCAGGAGTAATTTATCGAGAGGACTTCCCTAGTGGTAGGCCCCATTAATTGCCCTTTCCATTCACATATGCATAGCCTACAGGAGTTGCAGTTGGGATGTGTGTACATGCTTAGATTGATATGCAGGATTCGAAGTTGCATAATAAATCGTAGGCAGTGTCCACCATCCTTTAACTGTCTTCGTGGTGCGATGCATAAGGTGTTGATTTTCGGTGTGAGCGTCCTGGGTTCGAATCCACGGACTGCCACATGCGTTTGTAAATTTCATTAATCGATTTTAGGAATATAGTTGGTTGTTGGAAGGAACATAATAATTACTATCCTATATAAGCACTTAGTGTAGTCGTATACTGTATAATAAAAACGTGTAGAATCACACACAAATGGAGATAAACTGTGCATAATCCTAGGTGTTGGGTATAGTGATGTCTACCGTCGTAGCTCTGGCGCTAGTTCAGAAGCGTCCACCAGAGGTATCAAAGGAATTGTTGGTAGGGAGAATTGAATAAATAAGAAGTATATCACTTACATGTGAGTATTTATTATGTTCTGTAGCACCTGATTGAGTAACTATATGTGTATAAGAACGTGTTAGATGTGTTCCTGTTGAGGAAATTTACAGTCTATAAGTCCATACCTAGATTTTAGTGCAGACTTGATAACGAGGTATAAATATTATATCCCGGCATAACAAGTACAATATACATAACAGTAGGTTATGTAATTAATTTTTCATAATATTTCATAATAAACTTATATAACACGAGTTGTAAGTTCAAACTATGGTTCAAATTAAAAGTCAGTGTACCGGAACCATTACCGAAACACGTGTTGTGTGTGTTATTGTTGTGTGGCTATGTCGAGTGTGTATGTGAGGCATAGTTATTTCAAAAGGCCCTGTCTAAGCTGTATTTCAAGGAACGCTCGAATGGTGCGAACGTCTTAAAATTTCAAAAGGAATGGTGCTAAAAATGACGGAGAAAGGGGTTTATAATATAATCCTTCAAGTGGAAATCTCCCCTTAAATCGACAAATGATAACTCGAATTAGAGGAAACAAACTATCATAATAGTGAAAGTGTTAATTTAATAGTTACTTCTACTTAACCCTTTGAAGATTAGGACGCATTTTGACAGTATATTTTGACTACCTTTAGACGATTTTATCCAGCTTAGGAATGATCTGTGGTAATTAAACGGGTAAAGAGTTTCTCAATTAACCCTCTGATCTCCATATACACTTCCTAATCTGAATACAATAATTTTATAATTGCAAGGAAACAAAAAATAAATCCATAATTGTATCTTGAGTGGGAATACACCTATTCCATAGATGCACAGACACTCAGACATACCCACACAATTATGTTTACATTTTGATTGGAGGGCATATGTTTTTGTAATAGACCTAATTATATAAACGAGATTGTGAACTTCGAATGATAATATAAAACAAAGTTAATGTTTTCTATGGCACTGTTAATTGTTCAGAATAATGTCAGTGTATCATTGTTGTTCTCCCAAGTATTGTTCAGATATTCCGGGATGAGGCTTGTACACATTGATCCACACACACACACACACAGAATGTCCAGCTTTTCCACATTTTGCCTCTTCACACACACACACACACACACACACACAATGTCCAGCTTTTCCACATTTCGCCTTTTCATACACACACACACAGAATGTCCAGCTTTTCCACATTTCGCCTTTTCACACACACAAACACACATGTGAAAAGAGTTGAAATTAACACGGATATATGAAAAATATAGAGAGACAGTCAAACACCCACCCCAAGGCAAAATAGAGAGGCGGATGGACTTCAACAGGCCACAGCCATCCGCCGTAATCGGTTTTCTGTTATAACTGTGGCAAACCGGTTATCTCTATAATACCTGGTGTAGAGTGTTTGCCCTAAAAGAAAAAGTAGTATAGTACTAATGAAATAGTCAAAATCAGGGGGTTGACAAATTCGGGAAGTCAGTTTGATAGTCAGAAGTAGAGTAGACAAAATCAGTTAGTTCAAATTGGGGAAGTCACATTTTGTTGTCGGATATCGAAGAAGAAATCCATTAACTACGTCACACACTTCAACACACACACACACACACACACACACACATGGCATTCGCCATATTCCCACAGCCTCCGCGTGTTTCGCATCACATCGTCCAACATTCGCCCTGCAATCGCTACAGTCACCATCATCGATCGCCACATTCGATCTGATTCGCCATCAATTATCGCACATCATTCGTCATTATCGCCTAAATAGTCGCCACAATCGCACTGTGATCGTACTTCTGTCGCACCGCAATCGACATAATTCGCCTTGCTCGACTTCATTCGCTTCTGAATACGCCCTATTCAACGCGAATTAACGGACATAGAAAAAAAACACATTCGCAGGGCTTTCGCCACCGAAAGCTCGCGCAGTGGGCTACCGCCTTTATATACTTACCTTCATTCTTTATATTTCATAATAAATTTATATCAAACGAGTTATAAGTTCAAATGAAAAATCAGTGTACCTGTGGGGGATAATATGGCCAAAGGTAATCTCTTACCACACCAATCGAAATATTAAATTAATCAACATAAATAAAAATAAAGTCTGAGATCGCCTACCTTATGGTATGAACTATGGTAGCCTATCTCTCAGGATGCCCTAACTAAACATTGTATAAATGGCCATATATATCAATGACTTAGCTATAACTAGGGTCCTGGTTTAGTTCAGAGGATTCCGGCTTCGGTAGATAAGGGTTATAGGTCAGGACTCCGGGCCGGGCGTGGGAATTGTGGTGGAGGAGATCACGGGACACACGTCTCTACCGTTCAAATGTTTACTAGCGTCTGATCGGAACTTCAATTTCCGACTCTAAATAAACTATATATTAATTCGTTACCAAGGGTTCATTCCCTCTTCACGAAATCATATAAATAATTATCAGCATTTAAATTATATAATTATAAAGGTGAACATCGTTTCACAACGATTTAGTGAACATAATATCAAGATATTAACGACCCTAAAGCAAACGGTGGATCGCGTATGCGGTCGCGGGAATATTTAAACTGATCCTCTTTACAGTTCTTCTAAACTTATTTCTACAAGGTTTTATAACTAAATTAACTTGATCAAGATAATCTTATACAGTACTAAATTACCTAACATTAATTAATCTCTACAATATATACAATCACCGGGTTCTGGTAGGAAATTGTTCACTCTAGTGAGGTTACCCTATCGGAAGGTTGTTGCCAACATTCTCCAGATACCGGTGTAGTCAATTTATTTCTCACAGTTCCGGTATCATTACCAAAACACGTGTGTGTGTTATTGTCGAGTGTGTGTGTGTGTGTGTGTGTTCTTGTTCTTGTGTGGTTATATCGACCGCCACTGATATACGGTATGCAATAAATGTTATTGTAATTATGCTCTATGGAATTGAATTTCATTTTACCTAATCTATATTATTAAATCAGTTCGTGTGTCTGTTTGTCTGTGTGTGTGTTCTTAATAGGCGGTCGCAGTTTTGGACCTGGGGAGCTGAAACTTTGCATGTGGGTGTCAATTGACCTGGGTAAGGTCATAGAGGGGGCGAGGTCACGATCGGAGGTCGTTTCGAAGCCGAAATTGAAAAAACAAATGAAAACAAATGTCTGTTTGGGTCAGAAGGAGGCCTTCGATCGAAAAGGTGTATGGAACGAAGTTGTTCGCAGCCCCCCAAAATGGGGGTACGAATGAGGTCAGATCCAAAATCGGAGGTCATTTAGCGGCCGAAATCGAGGTCGCCGTTTAATGAGGCACAGGGAGGTCGAGGCCGGTGATTATGGTAGTATTAGTATTGTGATGATTGTGGTAGTAGTGATTGATGATGTTGATTATGGTAGTAGTAGTGGTAGTAGTAGTGATGGTGATTATGGTAGAATTTAACCCTTAATTAGCGGCTCACCACATAAGTCGTATTTAATAAAGCTGGACTATGTGGCGGCGCTCGACATAGGTCGAGTGGCAATTTCAGCACGTAATGTTGCTGAGAGAGAGAGACAAGTGGTGGCAGGAGACTAGCGAGCGTATGACTGCTCCAGACCACCGCGGCGAACCTACTGACACGAATCTCAGCTCCCTCCTCCCTCTCTCACTCGCTACATACTGAATTATATGGGGAAAGTACCGAATTACATGCTTTTTGCACTCGCGTTGCACGGTTATTGCAAGAAAACTAGCCATCATAAAAGGATCGTTATGGTGTCATTCGAAAGCTCTGTTTATGCCCTTTCAGGGATAGGTACTTGTTTTACGTTCTGGGTCTTATTTAGGCATGAAAATTATCACGTAAACAGCCCTATTTTGGCTAAAAACACCCCGCTGGGCGGTACATATAAATAAACCGCATAGGCCGCTCGTAAGGTGTTAAACCCGGGCAACGCCGGGTACCCCTGTTAGTACTATTTATAATAGTAAAAGCCAAAGCAAACTCCATTAAACTGTAACTTTATTGAAGGTGGTAGATTGTTGGCCAGATTAGCAAATACAATAACAACAACTTGTAGCCACACTTACAGACGACACGTGTTGTTATTGTTCAACTAAAGATCAGCGGCATTGTTTTTGTGTCAAATAAATGGCATTTCATAGTACCAATGGACTTAATTGGATAGGTTGTTTTATTACTTACCAGTAATGCTTAGAAGTATTGAGTAGTCATCACTAGGGAGTTACGAGCACTATGAGGTCCGAAAATCGAGTGGAATTAGCGAATGTGACCACCGATCAGAGCACTGGTAGACGGAAAATGGCTCTGTCAGCCGCCTTTAAAAATTCGGATCATTGGGATTTTCGGACTATCCGTGTTCGGATTACAGGACTTTAACTGTATTTACGATATAAAGCATTATTTTTTTTCAATATGCTTTCATTTTACATATAGGCCTATGATGAATATATGAACCTTGAAGAGTGATAAAATAAGTGGGAAAAGCATTTGGGTGGTGAAAATCGTAAATATTCGCAACCCGGTCGTGTTCTCAGGCGGGAGAAAGCGAGACATACAGTACACCCTCCTCTCTCTCTGACTCGAGTGAGCCAAGCGGGAGGTGTCTCAGTGTTATATAACGACTCTTATGCAACCCACTTGTGCTACATTACCGTGGGAGAGAAAAATAACCGATTAATTATAAAAATAAGAGGAAACATAGGTGATAATTGAGGAGGGGGGAATAAGGTGGGGAAGAAGGGGAAGTGGGGGTGAGCAACATATGGAGGAGTGGTAATTATCTCACCTAATGACATATTCCTTTGTTTTGAGAGCCCCTGGGTTGTTTTGGAAGTTTTTTTTTTATGGTTTTGCTTCCGTGAGGCCTATCGCGTTCGCTATGGTGACCCTTCTGTGAGGCCTATCGCGGTTCTTGGGTTAAGCAAGTGTCTGAATGAAATTAAATGTATTCAGCCAAAACCAAGAAGAAAATAGCTTCAAAATGACACCAAAAAGAGCTTCATAGCGCGCAGGCTTTACCCGCAGCACTACCAGAGACATTCGCTAATACTGAGCAATTATCGCTGTCGCGCTACATTTGCCTTTGGCAGCGCTGTGAATCTAGCGAGAGTATGGCTCATAATCCTCAGTCTACCGGCCGGTTGGCTGGAGGGAGGACGGGTGGCCTGGAGCGCTCCCGCTCACTTGCACTTGATTCTACAGGCTTTAACCCTTGTCTAGCGGGGTGTTTTGGGCTCATTTGGGCATATTCAGGCCCTCCTGCATGATAAATCAAGCATCTGCATGAACAAATTTTTTTTTTAGCAAAAAACTAGGCACTAAAAGCTTCAAAATGAGACCAGAACAAGCTACGTAGCACTCGTGATTCTCTTGCAGTGGTGCCACGAACATGGAAGTTTAGCATATATCGGTATATTTTTCCCAGCTATGCTCACTACTGGCTACACTGCCGGCCTCTCGAGAACACAGGGAACATGAGTTAATGGGCGGCGGTAAGCCCTGGGAGTCGGCTGTCTGGCCCGCTGCTCTCCCGGCCATTTGCACTCGATTTTAACCCTTTAAAAGCCTTAATAATGCTCCTAACTTGCTGCAAATTGATGCACGACTTAAGTCGAGCGCCGCTCTTTAAGGGTTAAGATGCTTTAAAAGCCTGTAAATTGCTGTAAATTGCCACGGCGCTCCGGAACGTCTCCCGCAATCAATGGGCTAAGCAGAGTTGTTTATTCGCTTGGCTGACTAATTCTGAATAGACACGTATGGTATTCTAAAATTTAACTAAAAATAAACTTCACTGATTTGTGAGTTTTGTCACCATTGAAAGAAGTCAATGTTTTACATTTCGAATTTAGCTATTATTTATGAAAGTTGGAATAATATTAACATCCTTGCTTATTGAATTGCTTATCATTGGCAAAGGCCACTTAAGTGCTGGGAAAATATTGAGCAATACCCCGACTAATCAACATTTTCTTTGTAGAGAGACTAGGGAAATACTTGGGCCTGTTCCTCCCAGTGAACTCACACAGTAGGTCCGGCTAACCATAAGCCTTTTCTTTGTCTGTTGGGAATAAGTGAAGCAGGTGCTATTATTTTCCTGCCTGTATGGATGGAGTACCCTGGGTAAAGAGAGAGAGAGAGTGAGAGAGAGAGAGAGAGACTCAATCCAAATGACAGTTATTTCGCTCGCTCTCGATTATTATTTCCACCCACGATGTTGAAGGAGGTTATGTTTTTGCCCCAGTTTGTCTGTATGTTTGTCTGTCTGTTTGTCTGTAAACAATAAATCTCAGAAAGTTATAAACCGATGTTCAGGAAACTTGATGGACGAATAGGATATGTGCCAAGGAAAAAAAAAAATATTTTAGGTGGTTATCGGTAGAGCGCATCCCTCCGCCGCTAAGGAGGAAGTATGTGCTCTCCCGAGACATTTTATATCATTTTTGGAGGTTAATTGATGAAAAGTCGGGTAGATCGGTCATCAAATGTGGGTTGAAAGTTAATGATTTTATTCAAATACCACATGAATTGACAAACCATGATTAATTTTATCAGTCTAAAAGTTTTAATATATCTATCTATCTATCTATTGTCGGACGCCTTACTCACCATACGAAAAATACTCCCAAGCGGTCCTATCACTTATGAGATTGTCAACCCGTGCCAGTTTATTGAAGGACTTACATGATTGATCACTCAATATAGGCTTCATTAAACTCTGAGGCCTCCTATAAATTTTGTTAGTACTATTTTTCTACAGTAGTGTGCAGCTAGTCTATCCACTAACCTGTTTCACAAAAGCAGTACGGATTTGTATAAGGTTTACTCCCCTAGACAGGTTGCTAACCAGAGCTAACGATTCCCATCCACTTGGATTTGTATAAGGTTGTCTCCCCTAGATGGGTTGTCGACCAAGACTAACGAGTCCCATGCCTACAAACAAACAACTCACAGCGATGACTAAGTACTTCAGGGAATATCTTGGCTCGCCTGTTCACCAGAAAGGAGACTATCATCTCTGTTTTATTGTATATTCTGCTTGTTTACGGTTAGCTTACAAACAATATCTGGCACCAATTTAGTGCAGTGCATTCATTATTATACTATTGTTCTCAAACTCAATTTCCATGGCTCTTCTTGATATGTTATATAATTATTATTATATATATATATATATACATATATATATATATATATATATAACGCAATATAACAAACGCAAAACGGACTTCCAATAATTATTCGGTACACAAATGTAATAACAACAAATGCAAATTATGTCTAAACATAATAGAGGGAAGCACATTTATATTCAACGACTACACGTTGACAGTTAATGATAACATGGATCGCAATACAAGAAACTGTGTATATGTGATAAAATGTGAAGGATGTGACAAAATATACATAGGGGAGACCTCCAACTTTATATTAAGAACAAATCTCCATAACAGTCACATAAGTAATAACGAAGGTCTCTTTGTCAACAAACATATATCGGTTTGTAATAATGATAACAATAATATATATGCTTTTAAAATAATGCCCTTTTACAAAGTGAAACACAAAGTAAGAAAAGAAAAAGAGTCATACTTCATAAGCAAATTTAACCCTGAACTAAACAGGGATATGTTCAGTTAATATTCACACAACTCGAACTTATGAAGATGGTTCGAAAGAAACGATACCATGTTTTCCTTTCACCTTTTCTCGATATTATATATTTACAAGTTCAAAGCTTCCTCCACAACCAAACCCCATTATGACTCAAATCTAATAAGGCGATCCCATATAAGTAAACCATGAGACTTGTCCCGAAACAATTTGTTTGTGTATAAAAATAAAATTAATGCCGAATCTGGACACTAGAAGGCAGCAACTACACTTATGCCACTATAAAAGCAGGACATGTTACCACCGATATCAGGACAAGGGACTGGAGTTTTCGAAGAGAGGCTCCAGTCCTGACGCTATTCTTGACTTACAGTGTGCTGGCTTAATAATCCAATAGGGTTGATAGCCTCTGAAGTCCTATTTTAACAAATAATCGATATCAGTCCTGCATTAGAAGCCACTGAGGATCCACCAAGTGGAGAAATGCATTTGGCAAAATTTTAAATAGTGGCAACATTCTTTTAATAATTATGAACACAGATTGGAGTTCTCATTAAGGGACTTCATTCTAAAAACACTTTTTATAGCTTTCTTTGTATTCCTCTGTTTTTAAGCACTGAACTCTTCGCAAGAAGTTTCTTTTAATTTATGTTCCTGGCAGACATTTTTAAGTTGTTTTGTGTTCCTATATTTGTATTGTAAGCACTGAAGTCTTTGCAAGAAGTTTCAATATTTTTTAATGTTCCTGGCTTGCAGACACCAACCGTTTGGAGGGTCTGTATTTTAATAAGCACGCATATTTAGAATGTTTCAAACATTCTAACAGTATTTTATGATAAAGTTGTATTTGTCTTTGCTACTAATATTGTTAGTCATATATATATATATATATATATATATATATATATATATATATATATATATATATATATATACCTGTATATATACTGTATACATATATATTCCAAAAGTGGGTAATTGTTCTTGGTATCATAATATATATACATATAATTAATTGTTCTTGGTATCATAATACATATACATATAATTAATTGTTCTTGGTATCATAATACATATACATATAATTAATTGTTCTTGGTATCATAATACATATACATATAATTAATTGTTCTTGGTACCATAATACATATACATATAATTAATTGTTCTTGGTATCATAATACATATACATAATTAATTGTTCTTGGTATCATAATACATATACATATAATTAATTGTTCTTGGTATCATAATACATATACATATAATTAATTGTTCTTGGTATCATAATACATATACATATAATTAATTGTTCTTGGTATCATAATGCATATACATATAATTAATTGTTCTTGGTATCATAATACATATACATATAATTAATTTTCCGCTCCGGATCTGCAAAAACAAGTTGTGGTAAAATACATTAGTTTATTAAGTTGTTCATCACGTATGCCATTATAAATACCTGTTCTTGAACTTAGGTCAATATTTATTGATACTCCAATTGTTCAAAAGACGAACATGATAGCTTGATGTTTATTCATTACTAAAACGGAAAAAGTTTATATTTTACGAATTGATTTATCACCTTTATGATATCTTATACTCTTAACCGAAAATGTATCTTTAATATTACAATATTATGCACCAGAGAAAGTGGTTTGAGCACACGTAATCATTTAAGATTTCGCTCTTTATATTATTTTGATCCTCCAAATTCCCTGTGTCGAGGGTATTATGATTTGGATGCGTCATGAATGTGGCTGCCTTTGGATGCGTCATGAATGTGGCTGCCTTTGGATGCGTCATGAATGTGGCTGCCTTTGCCTCATATTACTTCAAAGGAACACGTCATTCAAAAGATGTTTTTTTTTTCCTCGTAACATGTAAAGGAAAAGTGTGGCCCCATCCAAGAATAATCTGCCTATGCATCAACGTGTAAGCCAGCACACCTCGCTTTTTGTCTCTTTCTCTCCCTCTCTCTTTGGCTTGTATCCATTCGGCCCCATTCAGCCTACTGTTTTAAGACGTTTACCCCCATCCAGGTGTCAATATTTTCCTGGCGAGCGTTGACGAGCCAGTATATATATTTGTTTTTGTTTTAACAGCAAGCTAAATTTGTAAATGTTTCGATAGAAAAATTTCTCCGGCGAAGCCGGATTTCTCCATATAATGCTGTCTCGCTATCGCTCGCCAGGAAGAAATAACCACCTGGATGGGGGATAAACGTCTTAAAACAGTTGGCTGAATGGGGCAGAATAGATACAAGCCAGGGAAAGAGAGAAAAGGAGAGAAAGATAAAAACAGCCGGTGACCCCCCTTAACATGGCTGAGACGCTGTAAAAAGTTCTGGAGCAGCAGGAATTTTCTTTATATTTATAATAAGCTCCTAGACAACATTTCCTTCTTCAATACCTGTTCTTTCATGTATTATAGAGTTTACCCTTTGACCTTGTTCTAACGTTCATAATCATAAATTTAATGTGTTCTATTACAGTCTCAATGTATGTCATACTTTCCTATATTTGTTTTAATTAAACTCCCCTCTCTCTCTCTCTCTCTTAATAATTATAATTATAATTATAATTATAATCTCTTAATAATTACCGTTTAGTCTCTTTTCTTTTATCTTTGTATTTAATGTTTGTGGTACTCTGCTCCTTCCCTCCCATCTATTGTGTAGCTTTCCTTCACTTTGTTTTCAGCGTCCCTCCCTTTTAGCTCAACAATCAAAAATGGTTCCCGCAGGAAGGGCGGGTAACTTAATAAAGAGATGAGCGGTGGCCAGCGGAAAAGAATCTGTTGACGATGTGACACGAGAGAGAATTACACAGAGTTAAACAGATACTCAGACCACACAGACCTTGTTGTCCCAACTAGGTGGTCCGGCCTTAATACTACTAGACAGGTACAGTTTATAATGGAAGAATAGGACAGTAAAGTAGAAGGCTCTCTCCCCACCCTCCGCTCCCTCAGGCTAATGAGCCGTACCGGAAGATAGGATGAAGTGGGTCAGGAATTGCCCACAAGGAAAGTTTGTATATAGTATAGATAAAAATTAGTTTGAAAGAGAAATTACACATGCCTATTGATTAATTCATATCAATCCAATCTTCATCAGATGATAGTCCAGTCTTTTCTTAAACGTATCAATTGAATTACTGACGACCACCTCCCTTGGTAAACTATTCCACTCTTTAACCACATTGTATGTGAAGAAATGTTGTGTTACATCTAAGGATGCGTTTTTTTCTAATTAAATTTCATCCATTACCTCGGGTTGCAGCACTGCTATTAATCGTGAACAGTGCACTGATATCTACTCTGTTAAGTACTTTAAGTATCTTAAAACCCTTGATAAGTTGGCCTCGCAACCTTCGTTTCTTGAGCGAGAACAAATTTAATTTCTTTAATTTCTCATAATATATGGCTTGTTTTTCAGAGAGGGAATTAGTTTAGTTGCTCTACGCTGCACATATTCGAGTTTTTTAATGTCTTTCTTGAGATACGGGTACCCAGGAACCACACTGGATCCTGCGGGTACCAACACTGATCACCATATTCGAGCTGGGGTCTAACAATGCTTGTGAATAACGGCAACATAATGCTTTCGTTTGTATAGGTACAATTTCTTTTGATAAATCCCATGGTTTTGTTAGCTTTATTTGCCGCAGCCGCACATTGCTCTGAGGATTTTAGGTTTTCTGATATTATAACCCCGATATCTTTTACCTTAGAGTTTGCTATTATTTGGTTGGCCTTTCATTTGATAATCATACTTTTTGTTTTTTGAACCAACGTGCAAAATTTGACATTTGTCAATATTAAAGGGCATTGGCCACTTTTCTGACCTTTCAACTTTTTTGCTTAATTCGGACTGTACTGTAGGCTATTTCTGTCTTCCTCACTCAAGACTATATTCCCTAGTTTTGTATAGTCAGCAAATTTGGAGATGAAGTTATTCAGACCTAAATCAATATAATTTATATAAATGATGAATAAAATTGGACCAACGACCGATCCTTGAGGCACATCGCTAGTAACAGGCACCCAACCTGATTCTATACCATTAATAACAACTCTTTGCTTTCTGTTTGCAAGCCAGCTTTTAATCCATTGATATAAATTACCCTGTATTCCGAGCATTTCTAGTTTGTCTAATAATTAATTGTGAGGTACCTTGTCAAACGCCTTTTGAAAATCTGGATAGACTACGCCTTAGTTGAGTCATTAAGAATAAACAAATTATTATAAAATTCGAGGAAGTTTGTTAGGCACGATTTTCTGGTCCTAAACCCGTGCTGGTTTTTTCTTATTAATTCATTAGATTCAAGATACTTAAAATGGTTTCAAGAATTTGTCCTATTACTGACGTTAAGCTTATAGGAGAGAGAGAGAGAGAGAGAGAGAGAGAGAGAGAGAGAGAGAGAGAGAGAGAGAGAGAGAGAGAGAGAGAGAGAGAAAGGGGGGAGGGGGGGACTACATCTTGTGACTATGGCTGCGTTCATTAGGTCTATGAGATTCATAATGCAGTTAAACATAATTTATTATCATTTTTACATTACTATATTCAATACTGAAAATGGTTGTCACAAAATGACTACCAATCCTAATCACAGTTAAATAATGGTATATCTGGACTGTGTTACAACCACAGTATGTTTTACTTCCAAATTGCAGGCAACCAGAATTGAATATGTTCGAATATTGATTATATCTTGCAATGTATATCATAAGACATATATAAATGACTATACATACATGTCTATCAATGTATATCATAAGACATATATAAATGACTATACATATATGTCTATCAATGTATATCATAAGACATATATAAATGACTATACATATGTCTATCAATGTATATCATAAGACATATAAATGACTATACATATATGTCTATCAATGTATATCATAAGACATATATAAATGACTATACATATATGTCTATCAATGTATATCATAAGACATATATAAATGACTATACATATATGTCTATCAATGTATATCATAAGACATATATAAATGACTATACATATATGTCTATCAATGTATATCATAAGACATATATAAATGACTATACATATATGTCTATCAATGTATATCATAAGACATATATAAATGACTATACATATATGTCTATCAATGTATATCATAAGACATATAAATGACTATACATATATGTCTATCAATGTATATCATAAGGCATATATAAATGACTATACATATATGTCTATCAATGTATATCATAAGACATATATAAATGACTATACATATATGTCTATCAATGTATATCATAAGACATATATAAATGACTATACATATATGTCTATCAATGTATATCATAAGACATATATAAATGACTATACATATATGTCTATCAATGTATATCATAAGACATATATAAATGACTATAAATATATGTCTATCAAAATATCATATCTTGTAACGAACCTACAAAGTCTACTGATATTTTCATCTCAATACACTGCAAAATAACTAAAGCATGTCATTAGTAATTATATATTCATAATACTGTCAGGAATTATGCATAAAGTCATCTCCAATATAATGAAAAGATTGTCTAGGCTAAAAGGTGTGGTAAGATGGTCCCGGGTTCAAATCCTGATGTAACAATGGGAAGATATTATTGGGATGGAATTTGTGCTGTACCTAGTATCAGTGCATTACCACAAAGCCCACCGAAATGCCCAACAAAATTATACTCCCATTGTTCCCTGATTAAATAACACTGTATGAATATTCCCATATTCAAAATATGCTACAGGGGGGCAATGTCTGGGGAGCTAATTGCTCAATAGGTGGCACTTTGAAAGTGAAGGTACGAGTCTTGGGGGTGTGACAGTAAAGCGCGAAAGTGACGCAGCTCAAGAGATGGGGCTGCTTCAAGCTGTGAGTGAGCTCCAAGTGTTTCACATGTCTCACTCCCAAGACTGGAACGAGACCTCACGGGTTCACCATGTTGAACGGTTGAATGGACAGGCTGTCAGCCTATGCCCGAGAGGGAGTAAGTTGGATTATATATAAATAAAAAACCTCCTACAACATAATCGCATCTGATATATCTCTGACTCTTTGTATCAAACATGCAGTTATCCAGGTAGAGTTTTCCAAGACTTGTTCTCGCATTTATATATTTGTAAATAACTTAGGCACACCTAGATGTATCCCATGGCAGAGCAAAATATACTGTATATTTTCACCAATATATTGAATACGAAAAGGGAAGAACAGACCCTCATGTAACTAGGGACAGATTATAAAGTAGATCCAATAAATACAATTAGTTTTCTACAAACCATGGCCCAACTATCTTTGCAATTAATTTCTTATATGTATATGCCTATTCAATTCACTTTTGACATTAGCTTAATATGTTAATAACTTTCAGATTGTCTAAAAAAACAAAAACAAAGGACATTCATATATTTTATTACAAAACTCGATCAACATGGTAAGACATAATTATCTTGTACCTTTTATGTCTATACTGTAAACACTTTAAATTTTATTATGGACTTTCAGATAATATCCAACCGTATCTACACGTCCTTACTACGATAATATCAAACCGTATCTACACGTCCTTACTACGATAATATCCAACCGTATCTACACGTCCTTACTACGATAATATCCAACCGTATCTACACGTCCTTACTACGATAAGCATGATGCTATACGGAAAACAGTTTACTATGGTGATGCTTAGGTCACACGAGTGAGTCTCCAGTCATCAGTTACCAATCTATAGTTTACTATGGTGATGTTTATGTCACACGAGTGAGTCTCCAGTCATCAGTTACCAATCTATAGTTTACTATGGTGATGCTTAGGTCACACGAGTGAGTCTCCAGTCATCAGTTACCAATCTATAGTTTACTATGGTGATGCTTAGGTCACACGAGTGAGTCTCCAGTCATCAGTTACCAATCTATAGTTTACTATGGTGATGCTTAGGTCACACGAGTGAGTCTCCAGTCATCAGTTACCAATCTATAGTTTACTATGGTGATGCTTAGGTCACACGAGTGAGTCTCCAGTCATCAGTTACCAATCTATAGTTTACTATGGTGATGCTTAGGTCACACGAGTGAGTCTCCAGTCATCAGTTACCAATCTATAGTTTACTATGGTGATGCTTAGGTCACACGAGTGAGTCTCCAGTCATCAGTTACCAATCTATAGTTTACTATGGTGATGCTTAGGTCACACGAGTGAGTCTCCAGTCATCAGTTACCAATCTATAGTTTACTATGGTGATGCTTAGGTCACACGAGTGAGTCTCCAGTCATCAGTTACCAATCTATAGTTTACTATGGTGATGCTTAGGTCACACGAGTGAGTCTCCAGTCATCAGTTACCAATCTATAGTTTACTATGGTGATGCTTAGGTCACACGAGTGAGTCTCCAGTCATCAGTTACCAATCAGTTGAGGTGTGGTGGAGTGGTCATGCCACTGGATTGGTAATCCAATGGACCCGGGTTCAAATCCCGATATGTCAATGGGAAGATATTATTGGGATTGAATTTGTGCTGTACCTAGTATCAGTGCATTACCACAAAGCCCACCGAAATGCCAAAAAATACCCTCATTGTTCCCTGATTAAATAACACTGTATGAATATTCCCATATTCAAAATATGTTACAGGGGGACAATGCCTAGTGAGTTCACTGCTCAATAGGTGGCGTTCTGAGAGTGAGGGTCTGAGTCTGGAGGGTGAGACGGTGAAGCACTTGAGCGAAGCAACCGGCCGCTTCAGAGATGGAGCTGCTTCGAGCCATGATGGTTGCTTCACATGTCTCACTCCCCAGACTGGAACAAGACCTCACGGGCTTCACCGTGTTAAGCGGTGGAATGTACAGGCTCTCAGCCTATGCCCGAGAGGGAGTAGTTGGAATATAGAAAAAAAAAAAAAAAATCTATAGTTTACTATGGTGATGCTTAGGTCACACGAGTGAGTCTCCAGTCATCAGTTACCAATCTATAGTTTACTATGGTGATGCTTAGGTCACACGAGTGAGTCTCCAGTCATCAGTTACCAATCTATAGTTTACTATGGTGATGCTTAGGTCACACTAGTGAGTCTCCAGTCATCAGTTACCAATCTATAGTTTACTATGGTGATGCTTAGGTCACACGAGTGAGTCTCCAGTCATCAGTTACCAATCTATAGTTTACTATGGTGATGCTTAGGTCACACGAGTGAGTCTCCAGTCATCAGTTACCAATCTATAGTTTACTATGGTGATGCTTAGGTCACACGAGTGAGTCTCCAGTCATCAGTTACCAATCTATCATTTACTATGGTGATGCTTAGGTCACACGAGTGAATCTCCAGTCATCAGTTACCAATCTATAGTTTAGTATGGTGATGCTTAGGTCACACGAGTGAGTCTCCAGTCATCAGTTACCAATCTATAGTTTCCAACAGTGTATTGAATGTAACTCATAAGTAGGATGACGCTTAAGGGGTCCCACCTCCTTTATTTTCTTCCCTTTTTTCTCTTTCCCGGGCTTGTATCCATTTGGCCCCATTCAGCCTACTGTTTAAGACGTTTACCCCCATCCAGGTAGCGAGCCATCATATTTAGTTATAATATTTTTGACAGCAGGCTAAATTTGTACATTATTTGATAGACAAATGTCTCCGGCGAAGCCGAATTTCTCCATGCAATGCTGGCTCGCTATCGCTCGCCAGGAATAAAACAACACCTGGATGGGGATAAACGTCTTAAAATAGTCTGAATGGGGCCGAATGAATACAAACCAGAGAAAGAGAGAAAAGAAGAGAAAACAAGCCGGTGATTCCCCTTAACCATGCACTTCAAGCAATAATTGGCGGGAGAAGCTATCTAGAATCATAATTTAACCCATTTAGTTTACTTCTACTTACTCAGAAGTAAACCTGGAACCGATTAAAATGGTATTGTCTTGATATGTTACTGCTATTACCCACAGGGGAAAACAGTTGTTTACGGAAATTGCTATATCCATGTTTGAGAATTGGAGTGGGTCGCCTACATTGCTCATGGGTGTAATCCTTCCTTAGCATGAGAGAGAGAGAGATAGAGAGTGAGAGACCTCATACTGAACTTTCGAGGGTGTTACTTAGCTACCTGATTTATGAAGCCAGACAGACGACTAACACATAATTTACGGGAAAGATGGAAATGTCAATGAAAGTTATCACAAAATGATATGCTCTAACACCATATAATACGTAGGTTCAACAACATTAATTCAATAAGGCGTGATATATAATGGGAAATTCCACTCGAGTTATATTTGTAAACCATCTCATTACTAAGCACCCTACTATTGCATTACCTTCTGAACTAGGCTTTCCCAATCGTTCTCTGGAGGTGCGACCAACTAAAATTATGCCAAACACCAGTAGGACAAATAGTAATAAACAAGAAAAGCGAGAACAAAAAGGATAGAGGAATTTCAGCAGCACCTCATTTGGAATTTTCTACACCCCTCACAGGATAAATTGCGGACGACACGAGTTACATAGATACACAGACTGCACAGATATTGCGGTACCTGTGAGTTAATTCAGCTTTAAATCTAAATTAGAAGCTGTTACTAAGTATAAAACAATAACATTAAGTAGAATCTCTCTCCACCGACTTTAGCTTCGGCGTGAACATAGTTTGAATAAAGGCCTTTAAGGGGGTACTACTCGCTTTTTTTGGACCTCCTTCTCCCTCATGTTTAGCATATTAGTTTTTAGATTTTAAGACATTCCTTCCATTAGTTTGTCGATTTTAGGACCTTTCGCCCAATTGATTTGTCAATATTAAGACCTTTCGTGCCATTTAGGTGTCGATTTTGTCCTGGTGAGCGATAGCAAGCTGTAATTTTAAGAGAAGCAGTCCGGCTGGCTCAGTTGACAGCGTGCCTGATTCCTGTCTTGCAGGTCTCGCGTTCAATCCCCGCTCAGATTGAAAAGTTTTTCTGGGATATAGCCGGTGGTTACCATCTCCCCATGAGCAAGGGGGATGGGTAATGGTCTCTGGTAGACTAAAGAAAGCCAAGCGCTTGTGAATCCTCGAAGGAGGGGATACGGGCGCTATATAAGTAACCAGACGATTATTATTATTATTATTATTATTATTATTATTTCTAAGTTTGATGGAGATCTAGCGAGGAGACTAAAAGATAAATGAATAAATTAATAAATAGCCTCCCAAACCGGCCACTATCCCCTTAACTGTACAGAAGAAACAAACATATTGGATGACACTATATACAGGTAGATACTTAACCAGCAGTTTTGTTTAAATTTTTAATATTAAGTTTGTTTTCAGATATATCCCTATAATACTAGGCTGCTTTTGAAAGTGCAAATAGCATTATTGATCTCTAAAAATTCTTCCTGCAAATTGTTCCACTTGTTCACCACAATGTACAGTAGGTGAATTAATTCATTGAAACAACGACATTCGTCTTCTTGAATTTTTAGTGCATTCCATTTGTTGGATGTAACTGGTTAGTAATAATATTGCCAAAACCTTTACAAATAATAAAGGATTCGATTAGTTGCCTTCCCAATATTCCCCCTTGTTTTATGAACATAAATTATTTTATATTCTTTCACGATATATTTTGTCTTTGCTCTGTTGCTCTACGGTGGGTGTACTAACGTGAGTCTTTCAATTTATCTGCTGGGATAACATGACCACAATTGAGCGCCACACTCAAGATGAAACCTAACAATGCTTACTATTATTTAAAAGCTAATTTTGATTAATGACTTACAACGACAGGAGTGAATGGAGAATGCTTGTGAATAGTTGAGTGAACACGTGGCCATTTGGAGTAAGGGGTCGGGCGCAAGTTGGACTAGATAATAGTCCATCGCCTGGCCCGGGGAGACGATTAATATGAAGGGTGCGCCTGGAAGTGTGGTAGGAGGGCTTGTGGCTTTGGCTACGCTGCATGTCTGCCTGCCGAGATCGGAACCTCTCCGGGTGGTCGGGGGCCGGGGGAGTGCTGGAGCGACCTTGGTGACCCTGGTCTCTGGGTCTTCTCCTGGGTGACCTGGATGTGTGTGAGTTTGTGCTTTTTATCTGTGTTTATTTGTTGTTTTATGTTGTTTTTGTGTTTTCCCTGTTCTTGCTCTGTCTTGAGTCGGCTACCCCCAAAATGGGGATTGGGCCTGAGCATATAGATAGATAGATATAGACTTACAACGGTCAATAAACTGTTATACATAATGCATCTGCTGCACATTGTTCTGAGGCCTTTAAATTATCAAATAATACACTATCCACATATTTAACTATTGCACTAGTGTGCATTTGCCTAAATTTGCAACACCTGACATTTGTGTACACTGAAGGATATTTGTAATTGTTCTGATTACTTCAGTGTTGTGTAGTCACAATTAATTGCATTGTGTTCTTCTTTGGTTAATACGGTGCTTCCTATCTTTGTTTCAGTAGGAAACCTGTTTAACATATGCTTTAGTCCAACATCAATAAGTAATTAAGAAAGAAATTGGCCCAGGACCAAGGAAATTGGCTGGCACTTCAGACACTTCCTTAAAAATAAGAGAGAGAGAGAGAGAGAGAGAGAGAGAGAGAGAGAGAGAGAGAGAGAGAGAGAGAGAGAGAGAGAGAGAGAGCTATTGGTATAAGTTTATCTATAGAGTGAGTGTTTCAGACTTACCAGTGTGCGTATTGATCAGCTGGGAGGCGACAGGTGGGGGCCCTCATCCCTGAGGGTGGGAGGAGAGGAGGGTGTGACCAGAATGGCACAATCCCTTCTAGATTTTATTAGAATCTGTCAGCTTGCATGACTCTCTCTCTCTCTCTCTCTTACGCAAACACACTGTTTACTACAGAAACTATTCAATGAAAACAAAATACATGCATCCGAAAATGATGTCCTCCATATATCAAACATCCATAGTATCTAGTGATTTCAGCCATACTCACAAACTACCCCACAGCACTACCTTCCAGAAGCACTGACCCAGGCTTAAAGAGTACACCAAAGTACGCAAATATGGTGTTTGTTCAAATCAAAAGCCAACTCCCATCCCTTCATAATGGGGAGACAGTAGGCACCAATCGATCAGGGCAGTACCCAGGAAAGGCCACATAGGCATATGAGAAGGAGTTGCTGGAACTCCTGTTTCGTTTGTCTTGCTTCCCGCACTGCTTCTATTTGTGCCTTTCCTACGCAGAGAGCAATCCAGCTCTCAATAACACCTCCTTCTATTCATTTCACTACACTTAACAAGCACATCACACGTAATTCCAACACACCTAAATTACCTCTAACGTACTTTGATTTTGGCTATGTCACTTTTTCAACTTTGGGGGAGGACACTTGTTGCAGGCAGTTTTGACATTTCTCTCTTTCATGCACAAAACAAATATATATATATTTACTGCATATAAATATAACGAAGAAAAACACCCGACCTTGATAGGACACATTCATCTTGTTTCATCTTAGTGATACGTTTCGGAAACAGTTACTCTATTTGCCTGGCTTCCACCACTGTTTCTATTTGTGCCTCACCTACACAGAGAGTAATCCAGCTAGCTCTCACAAACATTTCCTCCTCATATTTATTTCACTACACTTAACAAGCACGTACACCAGACATCTTTCCAAAAGATCTAAACTACATAAATGTACCTTGATTTTGGCTCTGTCACTCTTTCAACCTTTGGGAGAGACACTTGTTACATACAGCTTTGCCATTTGTCTCTGTTATACACATAAGGAAAAATATCGTCAGGCAGGTCAAACACAACAACATATCCACTTGTATAATACAACACCGATATCATAGTAAATTACAATGATTTCATAAAGCCTAAAGGAATGCCATAGTATCAAAAGTGTGAACAAGACTTACATTGGTAAACCTAAATACGGACTATAAATTGATTACATAAAATAAAAAACAACATAAATATTGTGATTTTATGTCATGAGCTAGAAATAATCCGTTGGGAGCCAGAGGTCACCTGGAAAGGACGTTCCGTTGCATCTGCTTCACACATCCCCATGTGCCCAAGTGAATCGTACTCGCTTATCTGTAGTTTGGTGGCAAGTGCTTAAGTGCGTTGTGGAAACGTTCTTATATCGGTGCTTAGCTGATAGTGTCTTATTTATCTGTTTAGTCTATAATATTATTATATTCTAGCTAGCTTTTGGGATATAATGGCATTTATGGAGATTGATTCCTCTGCCAACCTTCGCTCTCTCTTCCTTCAGGTAAGAGAAGAAATAGCTGATATAAGGGTACAGGTTAAATCTCTGAGGAAAATTAAATAAATCTTCAGAGGGAACTGGACTTGCTAAAGGACGAGGATTTGGCTTAAAACTTACCTTAGAGGAAATTTGCAATTCGAGTAAAGGGAAGAGGAAACTTGAATCTAACAAGTAATTATATTTTTGGAATGTTATAAATAATAAGAGTGGGAAAGTAACTCTTCTTAAGCAGGATAGCAGTGTAGGAGCACCATCTGCCACTGTTGCCACCACGAGAGTACCATCTGCCACTGCTATAACCATGAGAGTACCATCTGCCACTGCTACCACCATGAGAGTACCATCTGCCACTGCTACCACCACGAGATTACCATCTGCCACTGCTACCACCATGGGAGTACCATCTGCCACTGTTACCACCACGAGAGTACCATCTGCCACTGCTACCACCACGAGAGTACCATCTGCCACTGTTACCACCACTGGAGCACCAGTTGCCACTACTACCACTACGGGATCACAAGCTGCCACTGCTACCACCACGGGAGCACCATCGGCCACTGTTACCACCACGGGATCATCAGCTGCCACTGCTACCACCACAGGAGCACCAGCTGCCACTGCTACCACCACGGGAGCACCAGCTGCCACTGTTACCACCACGGGATCACCAGCTGCCACTGCTACCACCATGGGATCACCAGCTGCCACTGCTACCACCACGGGAGCATCAGCTGCCACTGCTACCACCACGGGAGCATGAGCTGCCACTACTACCACCACGGGAGCACCAGCTGCCACTGCTGCCACCACAGGGGCATCAGCTGCCACTGCTACCACCACGGGAGCACCAGCTGCCACTGTTACCACCACGGGAGCACCAGCTGCCACTACTACCACCACGGGAGCATCAGCTGCCACTGCTACCACCACGGGAGCATCAGCTGCCACTGCCACCACCATCAACTCAGCCAGACCACCACACAGATCACTACTTGCCACACTCGATGCCATCCCCCGCTACAACCTAACAAACAAAATCTACGACACAAACATGCACAACAACACAAAAAGGTGGCTGGCCAACTTCCTAGCAGGCAGATGTGCACACTATCTTTTGCCTGTCAGTCATCAAGCATCAGAAATTTCCCAAACGGAGTCCCGCAAGGATCCGTCATGTCGCTCGCACTCTTCAATCTATACATGCATGATATAAATACACCCACTACACCCAAAATAAACATGGCCTCCTACGCAGACAACATAACACTCACATGCACAAACCACGACCCAGACACAGCAACAAGTCTCCTTCAACCCTATCTCAACACATTACATGACTGGTGCACTACAAACAGACTCAATTTAGCCCCAGCCAAATCCACTGCAACCCTCCTCACAAGCTGGACAGGAGATCACGCATACTCCCCGCAACTCACCATAAACAACACACCCCTAACACACACACACTCACCCAAAATCCTAGGAGTAACACATGATACTCTAATGACATTCAAACAGCATACCACAAACATGCAAATAGAAACTGACACCCAGACTTAAAGCCCTTAGGTCACTTGCCCACTCAAAATTTGGACACAACAAAGAAACCACCACCACAGTTTACAAACAATACATAAGATCAGTGATGGAATACACAAGACCGGCTTGGGCTTCTAACCTAGCTGAAACACATCATAAGACCTTACAGACTATTCAAAATAAAGCCCTAAAAATCATCAAAGGCTGCACAGCTACTACACCTACAAATCACCTACATCAAGAAACCAAAGTCCTCAAAATCAAAGACCATCTGGATATTCCTGGCAGCAGCCTCCTCGAACCAACACCACCCACTACACTACATAGCAACACACCCACAGACACCAAGTAATATCAAAGCAACACCCAGCACACGCAATCACACATAAATACTATCTTCTCTCCCTCCCTGCCCACCCCAAACCAGCTTCCAGAAGCACATCCATATTCATATCTCTCGCCGTTCCATCCAATCACTCATAGACAACACGCAGCTGCAGGCACGACCTCCCGAAATCCATCCTTCTGAATCCTCCCTTCCTCGCGAGGATAGAGTCCACCTGGCCAGGCTGAGATGCATGCGGACACCATCCAGCTCTTCTAAGCTATCAGAAGAGATTGGATGACTCCGTCGTCGACACTTGCCCAGGTTGTAACACAGCACCCCATACCATTAAACACATCATAGAAGACTGCATTTCACACAACCACTTACGCCAATAACACAATCTACGCTCCTTGAGAGCTCTGTCGGAAAGTCCGAACGTGGCCATGGCCTTGCTTAGGGACTCGGGGTTGTTCGGCCAGGCAGCTTAGAGAACGTCAGTGGCCAGTTGCTCATTCGCTGACCTCGAACAAAACGGCAGTTGATCAGGAGATAGTCTTTAACTGTTGTCCAGTAGCAGATGGTTGGGGAAAGAACACCAGTCAGGTCCTAGCTTTTTAAGTAGATGCTCCTTTAATCAGGTTGGGTGAACCTTTATGCCAATATAGTCAGTGCCAATTACCTGGAGATGTTGCTCATAAAGTCTTCTCAGGACAGAAAGGTTATGGGGAGAATGGTTATTCTGCACAAATGCTACAAGCAGAGCATTCACTAAGGAATCATATGACTGCTGAGGAGAACAGTCTTTTTTGATGACTTGGAGATGGCTGATCTGGCATCATTCTTGAGCTTCGTATAACATGAGATGTGATAGTGGATATCTGCAGCTTCAGCATCCTCAACATTGATAGCAGTATTCATTCGAGCGTGGACCAACCAGTTCTGAGATGCTGTAGCCCATTTGAGAATATTTTTGCCACAGTTAGCTCTCCTTGCTCGGTAAATAGGTTCAACACCATCCTCTTCATGCTTTTCGCACTAGACATATTGGGGTCGTGCACGATCAAGGGATGCAGTAAACCTCAAGCGCGTCTTCTTTGGACGGACTGATTGTTTCTTCTTCACCTTCTGACTTTTCCCTCTTACGCAGTTCTCTTTCCAACATATAAGACCGAAATAGTGACCAACATCGATTATGATACTTTGCCTTATTTTTCAACAATGTGCTAGCAATCCCAGGTCCATCATCCAAACACTGAAAGGTCACTCCAAGGGGCAAATGAACATTATTTTCACCAAAGTTTCTTTAAGTCATCTGCAAGGGATTCATATGCTGTGTGGTGACACTCCTTGTTGAAGGAACATCGCAAGTCTGTAGTATCCGACCCCACTTGACACAAACAACACAAAGACCAATTAGTTTTTATCCTTTTTGCTAATGGATTATCAACATTCATGGTGATGTCAAACACTTAAATATTGTTCAGGTCTTCAATATTTTCGCGTTGTTCAGGTGTTCACTCTTCTCACATTGGTCAGGTCTTTGCTCCTCTCACTTGAGGAACCAAACCTGATTGAAAAATTAATTAGGAGTTACCTAGTGGAATGCAGTGGTGAACAAGTATTAAGGGGACTACACACCCTCTGACACAAAACAATTAATAAAAAACAAATATTATATCTTTCATCTCGATACTTTTAGGGTATAATCAAATTATCAATGCCGACTTTGTGGGAGCATGAGAATGTGGTACGTCATGACATCATGACGTCACAACGTCATAATGTCATGATGTCACAACTTCCTGTGGTCTTATTATTTGTCCTAGAGACACCTGCTGTTAAATATAAATACTCGAATACCATACGAAGAGCGTGTAATTTAGTTTTTCTTAAAGTCTCCAATACATCATGAGATATCGAGGTCATAAAATGTACGTCGTGCGCGACGTCACGACGATCACAATTTTGTTTAATAAAATTCCCCCTGATACTCAAGTTTTTCACTTTATCGAGAAAAAAAATTACACGATGAAGGCACAACCAATATGTGTTAACATGAGCGTTTACAAGCAGATCCAATACAATACAAGGGAGTAGTTACACTCGGAATTTGCCAATATATGATTGTGGGAAATCGCAGACGAAAGTATAATAAATTTCATTAATCGATTTTAGGAGTAGAGTTGGTTGTTGGATAGAACATAATAATATAAAACATCTCAATTATTTGGTGGTGTGTCATGAAAAAGTGGCTAAGTTACTTATAAAAACTAAGTTTTCTGATTTAGATATTAGAAGAAAACGTAAATTAGCCCGTAATTTAGGGTAAACTTGGATTTTTCTATATGTAACCTCTTATAATACATAGCATAGGTGTACGTCAGTGTTTTTTGTTTTTTTTTGGGGGGGGTATTGATGTCATAGTGATGTCATATAGGTGTTTATGCCCTCTTATGTTATTCTCCATTGTTGAAAGAAGCATTTTAGACCCCCACCCCCCCAAAAAACATGACATTTTGGTTGTGTTGAGGGGGGGATGTCATATGGTTGTTTAAGCCCTCCTATGCTATTCTCCTATGTTGTAGGAAGCATTTTAGAAAAAAAAAAAAAATGAAATTTTGGGCTGTAGTCCCCTTAATATGGAGGCCAATTTAATGTCAATGGCTTTTTTCTTCATATTGTGAGACTGAAAAATTGAAGCACGTTCGAAACGAACTCCCAAAAGTAAAAAACATTGGTGTGGAGTCAAATGTTCTGTCTTTATATACTGTAGGTGACAGGTCACATTAAGTACTTACAACAATTTTGAACTGAAATTACCTTAAAATTACCTTTGACCATTACCTTCAATTAAATAATACATCTTGGCTGTGGATTACTTGTACTAAAAACAATGGGAAAACTGACATTTCAAAAGGTTCTAGAGGTAACATAAAGCGGTAATATAACATACACTTTCCCGGGTGACGGCCATATTGTAATTTGCGCAAACAGGCTACCAGAGGTCGAGCTCAATTTGTTTGCGATGGTTTTTGAAAACCTCATGCCCGTACCTAACACCATGCAAAATTTCAAAAACTTGTCACCAAGTGCACGATCATCCCGAATTCCCTCTCAGCTATAATGATGTTCCTTCATTTCTACTCATATTTGGTGGTCTATATACTGTATATTTCCAATAGCAATGGCATTATTCATCTTAAAATCAGGTCTGATTTAGTACAGCTGCTTAATGAACTCCTGACAAACACTGCTATTCAACTGGCCCTCCTATGTATTCGATCATGTTTAAACAAATTATATCCTGGAATATGAAATTTCGTTAAAAATATAATGTTTGGATTTTGTATTAATGCATGTTTCAGTTACCACGATTGTATCTATATTTTCATTGCTAGCAAGTGCTTTAACACTTACGCTGTGGGCATATTTCCGCCTATTTCCACCATATTAGGCCTCATTCAGGCACTCCTGATTGATTAAGCAAGTGTCTGAATGAAATGATTATTCAGCCAAAAACTAGAAGAAAATACTTCAAAATGAACCCAGAACGAGCTTCATAGCACGCGGGAGTAACCCGCAGCGCTACCAAAGACATAGACAAATGTTCGCTAATTATGAGCAATGGCGCGCTATATTTGCCTTTGGCAGTGCTGCAGAGGTCTCAAAAGATATGTGGGGGACCCTTCAGTGTGCTGGCTGCCGTGCTTGAGAGCGGAGGGGACCCTCTCGTGGTCCTGCCCACTGACATTCGATTCTACAGGCTTTAACCCTTGTTTGGCGGGACCCGACTTAAGTCGGCCTAGAGAAGAAAGGACTATGTGGCGGGGACCGACTTAAGGCGGCGTGCAATTTTGAGCAATAATTGGCTCTGAGAGAGAGACGAGCGGTGGGAAGAGCATTGGTCGGCTCTGACCGTTCGGCACGTCTCCAGCGCCAGCACTGGGCCCGCCTCCACACACACCCACACTCACTGCCTCGCTACACAGGGAATTATGTAAGGAAATTACCGTATTTTAGGGATTTTTCCTTCGTCTTGCACGATCGTTGCAAGAGAACGCGTGGTCGTAGAAGGATGGTTCTGGTGTCATTGGAAAGCTCAATTATCGCCCTTTGAGGGATACATAATTGTATTACGCTCTGGCTCTTGTTTATGCATAAAAAAGAGCACAGAAACAAGGTCGTTTAGGGCAAAACCACCCGCTTGGTGGGTAGTAGAAGTTACTGACGGGCCCGCTCGTAAGGCGTTAAAAGCCTGTAAATTACTGTAAATTGTCATGGCTTTCCAGAATGTCTCCCGCAGCCAATTGGCCTGAAATTACCTTCATTCCCTGCTTATTTGCATGCATAAGCAAGAGCCAGAGCGTAATACAATTATATAACTGTGAACGTATAGTAATAGTGTTTTCCAATGACACCGGAATCATCTCTGTACGATGTACGATTTTTGGGAGCACCAGCTGCCACTACTACCACCACAGGAGTACCATCTGCCACTGTTACCACCTCGAGAGCATCAGCTGCCACTACTACCACCACTGGAGCACCATCTGCCACTGTTACCACCGCGAGAGCATCAGCTGCCACTACTACCACCATGGGAGCACCAGCTGCCATTGTTACCACCACAAGAGCACCAGCTGCCACTACTACCACCACGGGAGCACCATCTGCCAGTGTTACCACCATGAGAGCATCAGCTGCCACTGAATGAGGCCTAATATGGTGGAAATAGGCGGAAATTATGCCCACAGCGTAAGTGTTAAAGCACTTGCTAGCAATGAAAATATAGATAAAATCGTGGTAACTGAAACATGCATTAATACAGAATCCAAACATTATATTTTTAACAAAATTTCATATTCCAGGATATAATTTGTTTAAATATGATTGAATACATAGGAGGGCCAGTTGAATAGCAGTGTTTGTCAGGAGTTCATTAAACAGCTGTACTAAATCAGACCTGATTTTAAGATGAATAATGCCATTGGTATTGGAAATATACAGTATATAGACCACCAAATATGAATAGAAATGAAGGAACATCATTATAGAGGATATGAAAATAGCATCAAGGTGTAGCAATGTGTGGAAATTAAAATTCCCTGTAATGAGGGGTTTTAATTTCCAAATATAATTTAGCAGCATCAAATCCAATTCCAATTCTAAAGTGTTTATTGAGGTAGAACAAGATAGTTTATTTCAATTCATAGATATGACAAGTAGATGTAATGCTATCCTCGATTTGGTGTTCATTAACAATGGACATAATTATGATAACAAAAATGTAGAGATTGGGGACCAACTAGGAAACAACAGTCATAAATCTAATATAGAGGATAGGAAAGGTAAAGAAAAGTGCTGTCCTTAGCACAGATTTCAGAAAAGCAGATTAAGGTGAGTGAAAAAAGCCTTAAGTGAGATCCCTGTGGTTAAGCCATTAATTTGATCCAGGTGTTCTGATAAGTGTACTCTTTATCAGGCACCTGTCAGATCAGGACAGGACAGACCAAAGTTGAAATTGAAAGCTACTTATAAACTTTTGATTGCATCAGTACATAATGCTCAACATATATATATCCCAAAAAGAAGATTTACACTAGATCCATACATAACCAGCGAGAATGGACGAATAATAGACTTGTTGGGATAAAAGAGATGAATATATACAGAAAACAAATAAGGAAGCCGCAATAACTTATTTGATAAATATCAGAACCCATCTAGACAGGTTAAACAGGAATTAGAAAACATAAAGAAAAGATACTATGAAATCAAGGTAGCAAACGAATAAAAAAATAGCCCCAAGCTAATGCTATGTCCTTATTGAATAGCTTAAATAGTAATAAATGTTCAAAGATTGCCATTCTATAGAATTGTTCTTATTAATGATTTATTATATATAATTTTATTTACTGATTTTATGTCCTCTCAACCTATAATTTATTGTACTGAGTAAAAATTGATACAAATGTATACTCTCATCAACAAACTTAGAGGGCGAGATGAATTATTGACGTTGCTTGATTAATTAATGTGGTTTGTATACAGAACAATCACTCACAAAAGTTCAGGTACCTTCTACGTATTAGTCATATGCTAGTCATTATTAGAATAATAATGACTGAAATATGAACGTAATCCTATGCATATATACTGAAATACGGCAGTCACATTTTACGTTTTGATAATACATCAACTATTCCTAATGGATTATTTGCAGTCGTGAACAAAGGTTTAATCATTTTGAAATTTTGAACCTTTAAAGTCAAGTCCTGAAGCATCAGGGCAATAATTAAGCATTGCATAATTGCATTGCCTCTTTTGCGTTCAATACTTCTTCAAATGGGTGCGTCTCAATGTATACATTTCATTGTTCATTAGTGGTCATGAATACTTGGACACTTACTAATTATAAAAACAAGATGGTGACCAATAACAAATAAATCCTAGTAATTTGTTCTTTGTGTCTCAAGCAGTTTGTCAAAATATTTCACCATTGTTTCATAATATTGCATCTAGAAATTGTCCAGAGAGCCTTGTCCATGACTGTACATAATGAAAGCCATAGCTGTCCACACACTTTTATGAGTAAAGGTAAATGCAAAGGTTCTCCGTACTCAACTAACCCATTTTGGCAGACACCAAAAGCGTTCAGTATCACTGGCTTCTAGGTAGAACTTTGTGTTTATGTTGGTGTATCATATTCTTATATTATTAAACATTTTGTGAGAGTATTGCATTTCCTCTATTGGACAAATATTAAGGATGAATGGAAATATATCATATTGCTTTGCAAACATATCTATTTATTTTGTTTAAGTTGTATAAGTAAAACAAACCATTTCATTGTGGCGAGATTTAACCTTCAAAAAGTGATAGGCCTCACGGAAGTATCTGCATAGTGGATGTGATAGGCCTCAAAGAAGAAAGCCCATACAAAAATAAAAGAAACGCCCCACAGGCACTCAAATGGAAGCAATATGTGATTAAATAGCATATTCACTCTATAGTACCTCCTTCCTCTCCTCTACATGTGTCCCCCCTCCCTCTCTTTTTTTTTTTTTTAAGAGACAATGAAAGGAGGAAGGAAAAACACAGATAAACAAAAAGGTCCATGTACCTAAAGGCATCCTCCATTCATAAAATGTTTTGTAACAACTGGATTTAAACTTTTGTAGATTGTAAGTTTGTGGAAAGCAACTCGAGGGAAGTGAATTCCAAAGAGTAGTAGTTCTAGGGATAAATTAATTTTGATAAGCAGAAGTTCTGCATTATGGAGGAGAAAGTGTAAATTCATGGGCGCTCTCAGCTGCTCTAGTTCTACGGGGAAAGATGTGGAGAGGCGGCACAATTGAAGCAAGTTCCTCGGAACAATTGCTGTGAAAATATCTGTAGAATAATGCAAGGGATGCAACGTTTCTTCGTATGGATAATGTAGGAAGATCCTGTGTGATTGCAGGGTTATTGATTAATCTAATAGCTTTATTTTGAATTTTGTCCAACTGCCTCAATGCAACCACTCCACTTCCACTCCACAGAGGTGAACAGTAATCCATCTGAGAACGCACATGACTTTTATATATTACGGCCAACTGCTCGTCAGTGAAGAATTCTCGAACTCTGTATAGGGGTCCCAGTTTTTTAGAGGCATTCTTAGCAATGCTTCTAACATAATGTGTCCAGCTCAAGTTAGTAGTTAATGTTACACCAAGAATGTCAATACTAGGGAAGTGGGAATATTTACATCATTAAAAAATATATGGGAGTCAGTGAGATTCTGTCGGTTAGAAAATTGAATGTACTTGGTTTTCTGTGCATTAAAGGAAACTAGATTCTTTTGTCCCCATTCATTAATTCTAGAAAGGTCCTGGTTCAGAGAAATTGCAGTGTTTATTTTTGAATTTATAAGATCGGGTTGGGTGAAAGAATTGGTAAATGTGAAGGAACTGTGGAGTGTTGAGTCATCTGCGTAGGAATGTATTGGATTATGAGTGGTAGATATGAGATCATTGATATGAATGAGGAACAGAGTTGGGGCCAAAACTGATCCCTGGGGAACACCAGCATTTATTGAGTCAAATTGAGAATAAAGGCCATCTACCATTACACATATTTTTCTGTTATGAAGATAAGAAGAAATTAGTGGAACTAATGATGCAAGGCCGTAGTGTGACATCTTCGACAATAAGGATTGATGCCAGACTCTATCAAATGCCTTTGATATATCCAGTGCTATTGTATGTGTTTCACCATGTTGGTCTGTAGCTTGGTTGATTTGATGCGTAAGAAGGCAAAGAATGTCTGCAGTTGATCGACATCGTCTAAAACCATATTGCCTATCACTGATTAATTTATTATTCTCAAGATGCTTAATTATGTGATTATTTAATAATTTCAAAGACTTTACCAAGAGTGGAAGTTATAGCTATTGGTCTGTAGTTTGATGGATCTGAAGAGGCACCTTTTTTAGGAACTGGATGGATGTTTGCTTCTTTCCAGGGTACTGGGAAGCATGAGGTATGAGTACACAGACGGAATTTTTTTGCCAATACAGGAGCGAACACCAAGGAGCAAGCAATTCTTCCCCCCTTTACCCTTTACTTCGCCCTCCTCAATTATTGGCTATGTTTCTTATTATTTTCACCATTCCTCCCTTTCCTTGCACGAAATAGGATGAGTTATTGTCTCTCACACTTCCTCCTCACCTTCACATTTACAGATGACAGCTGGGAGACTCAGTTTGCCTCGAGCAGGCCCATGAGGCCCAAGTATGTCGCTCTCTCTCTCTCCCATCCCTCCATCTTATTCTGCCACAAATATGTGTTTTTCACTAGATTTTTGCTGTTTACACCTATTTTCTGGTCTTCACTGTTCACATGTTCATCATATAAGTCAAATTTGCGCACATGGAGCAGAAATAATGCATTATATGGTAAATATAACATATTCTGTCAGAATCGAAGGTATTTTTTTGCATACGCGAGCATTTCAAAAATTTAAATGGCGCTCTCCTTGGGTTAAAATCATGGTTACCCACTTGTATTTTACATAATGATATTTCTTATGCTACAAATGTCCATTCCAGAGTTTTTGTCATAATTATTGATTCATCACCCTATATCACTATGGGCAAGGGTAAAGTGACGTGGATACATTGCTTAACAATAGTTATTATTATTAATTTTATTATTATTATTATTATTGTTATTATTATTAATATTATCATTATTATCATTATTATGGGAGGCTATGAATGCTCCTCCTCTTGTAAAATTCACCTACTAAACTAAACAGAGAAAGGAGTGAGGGAATGCGCAAGTGGTCCTGGACCCTAAAAATTATAACTTCTAATGTTTTTTCAGTTCGAGCTCTGTCTCGAGTCGGCCACCCCCAGCCATGGGGTATGTGCCTGGGTATATACATACAATACTTACGTAATTTGTATAGAACAAAAAATATACACAATTCGAGTGTTCAATCTATTAATCCATTTGCCTGTAGATCCTCGTGTAAAGTACTATACTAATTTTGTTTCATATAAATACAAACTTTCTATAATGCCTCCATTACTGTCGTAGGTATCTTAACCCTTTCACGCATTTATGACGCAGAGGTTGCCAGATTAGCAATAAGAAACAGAGTTCTCTCACTTTTATAATTACCTCTCCAACATTAGTTTTCTGCCCACAGCTAACTCAAAGACAACTGCAGAGGTTGAAGTAACTAAACTAAAGGTTTCTAAATACCCCTGATGATAACAAAGGCTTTAAAGTATTCCCAATAGGCTCAACATCGCGTCATATGCGTGAAAGGGTTAAGTTGCATTAATTGAGTTACATAAAGCGCGTTATATACCAAATTTGGATTGGTAAGTATTCTTGGCAAATTTTCGGGGCCTCGTTGAACTGGTACGGGCCGCTATACTGGCGATAACCTGCCAGACGAGAATGTGTGTGTGTGTGTGTGTTTATTTTTGTATTTTTAACATTTAACTAAATAATCATTATAGCCCAGTATGTATTGTAATATGCATTACTATTGGATGGTAAACATTATGAACATTACTTTTAATCTATGAGGCACATAAACAAGAGGCAATACTACTACTACTACTACTACTAATAATAATAATAATAATAATAATAATAATAATGTAAATTATAATAATAATATTAATAACAAATATAATAATAATAATAATAATAATAATAATAATGATAACAATGATATTATTATTTAAAAATAATAATGAACATAATAATATCAGCCATAAAAATTATCCCCAGCTCTGAAAATGGTGAAGGTAAAATTGCGTCTATCGCTCGCGGCAACGGAACACGTTTATATTTTCGGAGAGCGAGGTTCATGTGCCTTTACTGCCTGCCTCAATATTTCATGGAGATTTATGAATATTAGACCCAAGCGCCCGCCGGGGCCGGGGCCCCCTCTCAACACACGCCACCACAAAACCACACACTCTCAGCCTACAGATATTTTGTAAATGAAGGGAGCTCAGACAGTATGGTGCAGCTAAATTTACTGCTTTGGCTCAATGGTTTAAGGAGGGGGTTTAGTTTGCTCTCTAAACCTCTATCAAACTTAAAAAATCACCCACTAGACCCCCTTCGATATAAATGTGCACATTTTTCTGCCGAAAAATGTCCCGGCCGAAGGCCGATTCCTCTTCAAATACAGGCTCACTATCGCTCGTCAAGAACAAAAATCGACACCTAAATGACACAAAAGGTTTTAATATTGACAAAGGAATGGGGCAAAAGGTCTGAAAATCGCCAAACTAATGAGGCGAATGTCTTGAAATTCCATAACTAATAGTGCTAAACCTGAGGGAGGAGGAGGACTCGAAAAACCAACTGCCTCCCCTTAAAGCTCATAATACTAATACTAATGCGAATAATGATAATAATGTTGCATCTAGCTGTTGTGATGCGCCTTGGTCCCCAGGAGGTGGCCATGCATGCCTCCATGAACTGTAGTAAGTACTTCACTATCGACCAATCTAATTACACGCGGGGAAACGGTTGCAAAATTATTGGTAAATCTTTTAACTCACACGAATCTAAGAATTTCTTCTTCAATCGAGTTGTCAACTTGTGGAATGGGCTTCCCCGAAACGTTATAGACAGCGTCACCGTTGATTCATTTAAACTCCGCCTAGACAAATATCTCGCATCAAACCCGCGACTGATTGCGTTTGTAAATGAATAACTTTATTTTATCCCCCCCTCAGTTACTAACCCATCTGTCCCCTACTAACTTCCTAATCCTGCCACGGACATTAGTTCCAGGGCAGTAATTCCCTTTCCAATGTTTCCTTACCCACTCTAAACCACTGTTTGGACACTTGATCCTCAGTGTTTTGGAGGACAAGCAACCTAGAAGGGTCACTAGATCTGTTGTTGCTTGATTTCCTTTGTACTCCTTTGTACTCCATGTTTCTCTGTCATATTATGTCCTCCTTATCCCACCCAACACCACTGTCATTTACATAATTACATACATCTTAAGGGGCTAGTGGCTGTTTGTTTGGTCTATTAATTCATGTATTCATATATTTTTTTTAGTTTCCTCCCTAGACCTCCACCAAGCTTAGAAAAACCCCCTTCAAGATAAATTTGTACATTTTTCAGTAGAAAAATGTCCCGGACAAAGGCCGATTCCTCCTAAAATTACAGGTTCGCTATCGCTCACCAGGAAAAAATCGACACTTACTGTAAATGGCACGAAGGGTCCTAATATTGACAAAGAAATTGGGAGAAAGGTCATAAAATCCCCAAACTAATGGAACCAACGTCTTAAAATCTCAAAGCTAGTGGGGCTAAACATTAGGGAGAAGGGGGTCCAGAAAAGCGGTCTGTCTCCCCTTAACTCCATTCCTCCACCTCATTATCGGTCTGTATCTCCCTCTCTACCCTTCCACATCACTCTCTACCCTTCCACATCACTCTCTACCCTTCCACATCACTCTCTACCCTTCCACATCACTCTCTACCCTTCCACATCCCTCTCTACCCTTCCACATCACTCTCTACCCTTCCACATCACTCTCTACCCTTCCACATCACTCTCTACCCTTCCACATCACTCTCTACCCTTCCACATCCCTCTCTACCCTTCCACATCCCTCTCTACCCTTCCACATCCCTCTCTACCCTTCCACATCCCTCTCTACCCTTCCACATCACTCTCTACCCTTCCACATCCCTCTCTACCCTTCCACATCACTCTCTACCCTTCCACATCACTCTCTACCCTTCCACATCACTCTCTACCCTTCCACATCACTCTCTACCCTTCCACATCACTCTCTACCCTTCCACATCACTCTCTACCCTTCCACATCCCTCTCTACCCTTCCACATCCCTCTCTACCCTTCCACATCACTCTCTACCCTTCCACATCACTCTCTACCCTTCCACATCCCTCTCTACCCTTCCACATCACTCTCTACCCTTCCACATCATTCTCTACTCATCCACATCACTCTCTACCCTTCCACATCACTCTCTACCCTTCCACATCACTCTCTACCCTTCCACATCACTCTCTACCCTTCCACATCACTCTCTACCCTTCCACATCACTCTCTACCCTTCCACATCACTCTCTACCCTTCCACATCCCTCTCTACCCTTCCACATCCCTCTCTACCCTTCCACATCCCTCTCTACCCTTCCACATCACTCTCTACCCTTCCACATCACTCTCTACCCTTCCACATCACTCTCTATCCTTCCACATCACTCTCTACCCTTCCACATCACTCTCTACCCTTCCACATCACTCTCTACCCTTCCACATCACTCTCTACCCTTCCACATCACTCTCTACCCTTCCACATCCCTCTCTACCCTTCCACATCCCTCTCTACCCTTCCACATCACTCTCTACCCTTCCACATCCCTCCTACCCTTCCACATCACTCTACCCTTCCACATCCACTCTCTAACCTTCCACATCCCTCTCTACCCTTCCACATCCCTCTCTACCCTTCCACATCCCTCTCTACCCTCCACATCACTCTCTACCCTTCCACATCACTCTCTACCCTTCCACATCCCTCTCTACCCTTCCACATCACTCTCTACCCTTCCACATCCCTCTCTACCCTTCCACATCACTCTCTACCCTTCCACATCACTCTCTACCCTTCCACATCACTCTCTACCCTTCCACATCACTCTCTACCCTTCCACATCACTCTCTACCCTTCCACATCACTCTCTACCCTTCCACATCACTCTTTAAGTCACTATCTCCCTCTCTACCCTTCCACATCACTCTCTACCCTTCCACATCAGTCTCTACCCTTCCACATCACTCTTTAAGTCACTATCTCCCTCTCTACCCTTCCACATCACTCTCATACACTCTTTAAGGGGAGGTTTTTAGTTAGTTCGCTATAGACCTTCATCAAGCTTAACATTACACCCCTAGACCCCCTTTCAAGATAAATTTGTACATTTTTCGGTAGAAAAATGTCCCGGCCGAAGGCCGATTCCTCCTAAATTACAGGCTCGCTATCGCTCGCCAGGAAAAAATCGACAACTAAATGGCACGAAAAGTCTTAAAATGGACAGAAATGGGGCGAAAGTTCTTAAAATCGCCAAAATAATGGGGCGAACGTCTTAAGATATCAAGAGCAATGGGGCTAACCATGAGGGAGAAAGGGGTCAAGAAAAATATCCCTCAAGTGGAAATCTCCCCTTAAGTCACTATCTCACTCACCACAGCCCGAACCACGTCAAGGTGTTCCTCTTCATACTCTCCAGCTCATCCGCACCACATCGATTTCCTAATTTCCCTTTTGTGTGTCTATCTATCCATATGACTCCCTAATTATGCACTATTCAACTAACTCATTTCCACCCCTCCAACTCCTGATTTATGTCTCTCCAACCACATGCTTGCCTCACTTTCAATACGTCAACGTCGGGATTACCATATTATCATGCTGTAACTACGATACTACCATGCTTATACCACCCTATTCCACCTCGCTTTCAATACGTCAACGTCGGGATTACCATATTATCATGCTGTAACTACGATACTACCATGCTTATACCACCCTATTCCACCTCGCTTTTTTTTTCTCTCTTTCTCTCCCTCTCTCATCGGCTTGTATCTCCCATTCAGCGTACTGTTGTAAGACATTTAACCCCATCCAGGTGTTAATATTTTCCTGGCGAGCGGTAGCAAGCTAGTATACAGTATATATATTTTTTTGTTTTGACAGCAAGCTAAATTTGTCATTTTTCGATATAAAAATGTCTCCGGCGAATCTGGATTTCTCCATACAATGCTGGCTCGCTATCGCTCGCCAGGAAGAAATCAACACCTGGATAGGGATAAACGTCTTAACACAGTTGGCTGAATGGGGCCGAATGGATACAAGCCAGGGAAAGAGAGAAAATGAGAGAAAGATAAAACAAATCCGGTGACCCCCTTAATCCATGTGTTTATACAACCCTCCTCCCCTGCTATGCCCTCTCTTGCACGGAATATCCCAAACTCCCATCTTGGCTCATCAGAGACGCAAATACTGATATGAGCTGGAATTTTACATTACCGGACCATTCATGTCTGCAGCCTTCTAAAAAAACATAACCATATTTTGAATTCATTAACCTTCAGGTACCGTTTCTCACACACAGCACCAAACATATTTACCAAACCCCGCAACTTCCACTCATTATATATTTATCAAAATGGTATCAGCGAGTTGCAACATAGGCAACTTCCACTCACTCCTTTCCCATACCAGGAGTACCCCAACAACCACTGTTCTTCCTTGTCTTTCATTTATTACTTCATCCATATATATATATATATATATATATATTGAACTACCATGGAGACGCCCCCTTGCTTCAATCCAACATTTAAATCAAAGATCTCCCTATGTTCATTCTGTGCACGCCTTGCTGCTTTGCACCCTCATACGTACCCTTCATCGCGTCCAACAACTTAATATCTACTCCGTACATTTCCAGTACTTTCTATAAACCATTTTTATCTACTCTATCATAGAATGTTCCCAAGTTTATGAAGGCAGCATGCAGCTTCCTTCCCCTCCTCTAAATAATTGTTCATAATATATTTCAAGAAGATTTTGTTTACGCAGCCTCTTCTCTTCCTTATGGTGGAATGGGTTGTTTTTCTGGCCCCCTTCTCCTTTGTGTTTAACCCCATTGTTTTGTTTTTTTAGAATTTAAGACGTTCGGCTCATTAGTTTGGCGATTTTAGGACTTTACGCCCCCATTTCTATGGCAATATTAAGACCTTTCGTGCCATTTAGGTGTCAATTTTTTCCTGGCGAGCGATAGCGAGCCTGTAATTATAAGAGAAACCAGCCTTCGGCCAGACATTTTTCTATCGAAATAATGTACACATTTATCTTGAGTTTGTTAAGCTTAATTGACGTCTAGCGAGGAAACTAGAAGATAAATGAACATATATATAATTAGACCCCCAAAATAGCCACTGTCCCCTTAACCTACCGTGTTCTTTACCTACCAGTTTCCCTCGTACTTTCTAGGTGACTAGCCTGCAGAACATCTTTATTAGGTGACTAGCCTGCAGAACATCTTTATTAGGTGACTAGCCTGCAGAACATCTTTATTAGGTGACTAGCCTGCAGAACCTCTTTCTAGGTGACTAGCCTGCAGAACATTTTTCTAGGTGACTAGCCTGCAGAACATCTTTCTAGGTGACTAGCCTGCAGAACATCTTTCTAGGTGACTAGCCTGCAGAACCTCTTTCTAGGTGACTAGCCTGCAGAACATCTTTATTAGGTGACTAGCCTGCAGAACATCTTTATTAGGTGACTAGCCTGCAGAACATCTTTATTAGGTGACTAGCCTGCAGAACATCTTTATTAGGTGACTAGCCTGCAGAACCTCTTTCTAGGTGACTAGCCTGCAGAACATCTTTCTAGGTGACTAGCCTGCAGAACATCTTTCTAGGTGACTAGCCTGCAGAACATTTTTCTAGGTGACTAGCCTGCAGAACCTCTTTCTAGGTGACTAGCCTGCAGAACATCTTTCTAGGTGACTAGCCTGCAGAACCTCTTTCTAGGTGACTAGCCTGCAGAACATCTTTCTAGGTGACTAGCCTGCAGAACATCTTTCTAGGTGACTGGCCTGCAGAACATCTTTCTAGGTGACTGGCCTGCAGAACATGTTTCTAGGTGACTAGCCTGCAGAACATCTTTCTAGGTGACTAGCCTGCAGAACATCTTTCTAGGTGACTAGCCTGAAGAAAAATTTTCTAGGTGACTAGCCTGCAGAACATCTTTCTAGGTGACTGGCCTGCAGAACATCTTTCTAGGTGACTAGCCTGCAGAACATCTTTCTAGGTGACTAGCCTGCAGAACATCTTTCTAGGTGACTAGCCTGCAGAACATCTTTCTAGGTGACTAGCCTGCAGAACATCTTTCTAGGTGACTAGCCTGCAGAACATCTTTCTAGGTGACTAGCCTGCAGAACATCTTTCTAGGTGACTAGCCTGCAGAACATCTTTCTAGGTGACTAGCCTGCAGAACATCTTTCTAGGTGACTGGCCTGCAGAACATCTTTCTAGGTGACTAGCCTGCAGAACATCTTTCTAGGTGACTAGCCTGCAGAACATCTTTCTAGGTGACTAGCCTGCAGAACATCTTTCTAGGTGACTAGCCTGCAGAACATCTTTCTAGGTGACTAGCCTGCAGAACATCTTTCTAGGTGACTAGCCTGAAGAACATCTTTCTAAGTGACTAGCCTGCAGAACATCTTTCTAGGTGACTAGCCTGCAGAACATCTTTCTAGGTGACTAGCCTGCAGAACATCTTTCTAGGTGACTAGCCTGCAGAACATCTTTCTAGGTGACTAGCCTGCAGAACATCTTTCTAGGTGACTAGCCTGCAGAACATCTTTCTAGGTGACTAGCCTGCAGAACATCTTTCTAGGTGACTAGCCTGCAGAACATCTTTCTAGGTGACTGGCCTGCAGAACATCTTTCTAGGTGACTGGCCTGCAGAACATCTTTCTAGGTGACTAGCCTGCAGAACATATTTCTAGGTGACTAGCCTGCAGAACATCTTTCTAGGTGACTAGCCTGCAGAACATCTTTCTAGGTGACTAGCCTGCAGAACATCTTTCTAGGTGACTAGCCTGCAGAACATCTTTCTAGGTGACTAGCCTGCAGAACATCTTTCTAGGTGACTAGCCTGCAGAACATCTTTCTAGGTGACTAGCCTGCAGAACATCTTTCTAGGTGACTAGCCTGCAGATCATCTTTCTAGGTGACTAGCCTGCAGAACATCTTTCTAGGTGACTAGCCTGCAGAACATCTTTTGTACTATGCTAAGGGGAGATATATTCCTTGTGATTACCACACACTTCTTTCTCCACTTTCCCAGGAGGGAATATTATATATTCCTCGCATATTTCTGACCTCCTCATCACCTTCCTCCACACTGCTATTCTTCTCCTTCCTAATATCCATCGAATTATATACCGGTAAGTCCGCAACTCTTTCGTCATCTTCATTAAGAGAGGTGACCATTTTTGTTTTATCTTTCTCTCCTTTTCTCTCTTTCCCTGGCTTGTATCCATTCGGCCCCATTCAGCCAACTGTTTTAAGACGTTTATCCCCATCCAGGTGTCGATTTCTTCCTAGCGAGCGATAGAGAGTCAGCATTGTATGGAGAAATCCGGCCTCACCGGAGACATTTTTCTATCGAAAAATTTACAAATTTAGCTTGCTGTCAAAACAAAAATATATATATGATGGCTCGCTACCGCTCGCCAGGAAAATATTAACACGTGGATGGTAGTAAACGTCTTAAAACAGTAGGCTGAATAGGGCCAAATGGATAGAAGCCAAAGAGAGAGGGAGAGAAAGTGAAAAGAAAGCAAGGTGGGCTCCCTTAACAATGTATTAAATTCTCTCTCCACATCTCTACTCTCTCTTTCCTTTCCAATAGCACTCGCCCAATGTTATCTGCCTCACCTTTACTACTACCTTTGTCACCCTCCCAAACTTTCTTGACCTCCTTCCAAAACAATTGTTTTCACTGCTTCCACTTTATATTTATATTCCTTCCAAGTTCTTCATCTACAATGCTCCTACTTGTCCTCACTATTGTCTTTTATCCACATACATTTCCCTTTTCTATAATGATATTGATAATAATAATTGATTGTTGATATTTTATTTGTACTTACGAGTGGGCGAAGACATTAATTGGTCGATCCAATAATTACTAATGTAATTTCAACATTAACAGGAGAGTAAAATATAATTGAAAACAGATAAATGACAAGCATACAAGGACTAGCAGCATACGTCCTTCAAATGGTAATACTAATGTTACTAATGATAATACTAATATTGATAATAACAATACTAATAATACCGGTAGTAAAATAAACATGAAATAATAATAGTAGTAATAATAATGATGATAATAATAATACATTTAGAAAGGGTTTATATTCATAAACAAATAAAGATAAACATGAGAAAACGAAGAAATTATTAAATAAATATATATGTATAAATATATAAATGAATACATAAATAAATAATTATATATATATATATATATATATATATATATATATATATATATATATATACCCGGTATATATACATAGATATATATATACATATATTGCACTAGACATATCGAAGGCCTTCAATCGAGTCTGGCACAAGTCTTTAATTTCTAAACTACGTCCCTCCTTCGGTCTCTATTCCTCCATCTGTGCCTTTGTCTCTAATTTCCTTTCCGGCCGTTCCATAGCTGCGGTTGTGGACTGCCATCGCTCACTTCCTTATCCTATCAACTCCGGTGTTCCTCAGGGCTCTGTCCTATCTCCCATTCTCTTTCCAATTTTCGTATATGATCTTCTCAACTGTACCTCCAGTCCCATCCATTTATACAAAGACGACTCTACCTTACACTACTCAATTAGTTTTCATGAATGCCTCAGACAGCAATCCCTCAATGACAAACGTAATGAAGTCATGCAACACTTATCTTCTGATCTAACTACTATTTCCAATTGGGGCAGAAAAAACCTTGTTACCTTTAACCCTTTCCCTGTGGGAGACGTTCCTGAATGCCATGGCAATTTACAGCAATTTACAGGCTTTTAAAGCCTCTAAAAGCCTGTAAAACCGAGTGCAAGGGAGCAGGAGCGTTACTGGCCACACGTCCGTCTCTCAGCCACGCGGCCGTGGCACTAAAAGCTCTGAGTCAGAGTCTCGCGAGATATACAGTGCTGCCAAAGGCAAATGTAGCGTGACATTAGCGAGAATTGCTCATTTTAGTGACTGTCTATTGTAGCACTGCGGGTGAACCCCACGAGCTACGAAGCTCGTTTTTGTGTCATTTTGAAGAGATTTTCTATTAGTTTTTGGCTGAATACATTTAATTTCATTCAGACACTTGCCTAATCAATCAGTAGTGCCTGAATGAGCCCTAGTATGGCGGAAATATGCCCGCAGAGAATAATTTAGAAGTAAGATAGTCAAAGAATTTTGGATAGTCAGTAGAATTAGGGGAGAGATAGACAGTAGAGATATATTAAGTGAGAGAGTGATACGATAGCTTAAGCCAGAGAGTTGAGAATTCATAGGAGTCAACGTTGGGAACACAAGAGCAAGTAAGATTGTTGTGTACATACACACAACATCCACGTTTGGATTTGAATTGAGTATAGAAATAGTAGGAGGATATAGAAAAGGGTTTGCTGTCTGTTACCTTAGACAACTGAGTTTCGGTGAGGAAAAGTAAGTCAGGTTTGGTAGATGAGAGATGCCGTTCTAAAGTGTTACAGAAATTGATAGACAGAGTAGAAGTAAGACGTCCAGGGGAATATGAGGAGTCCAGACCAGGGAACAAACCTATGGGAGCATTTATGGTCCCCTCCCCCAGCCCCCCCCCCCCCCCCCCCCCTCTTAACATCTACAAAACATATAATAACACACTTAATCCATTGATCCCCACCTGATATATTATTGTTTGACACTCAGAACCCAGGTGATTTTCAATTTTTTTTTTTGCTGAAAAGACATGGAATGGGTTAGTAATGAAGGAATACATGCATAAAACTACTCACCGAGGTCGTCTGGGAGACCTGGGAGGGGTCTTCACTACCACTGGGTGCCATGCGCCTCTTCAGAACTCCCGGGCCTGCAGCTGGCGGCTGGATGAGTGTGTATGGCTGATGTACGATGCCTTCAGTTTTCGAGTGATACTCATTTACACCACCCGAGCATCATGTGTGCCTCCACAGTGCGCAAAATAATAAGTATTACTGAATGTTATCGTAAGTGTAGGTTCAGTGTTATAAGTGCGTAAAGTCCAGTGGTATAAATGCCGGTGAGCGGCAAGCCTCGCGCGCATCCTGGTTTCCATGGTGATGGGCGGCCATCTTGCCCCGGACCATTATAAAACGCACGGACGAACACACGATAAGCTGACTGGCTGCCACACCTCCCACCCACACTCCCCACTTTCGCTTACCGTGGTCACTCTCTCGCTCTTCCGTTCACTCACCCCGCTTATTGATGGAGTTACTTATCGTATATTTTATAGTGTCACTATCACTTCTATACATTGTGTTAGGTACTTTTGACTTAGAATATATCTTTACACATTGTATTTTGTACTGTTCACTCACGTTTAGCGTCTTTTGTCTCAGTCTTTACACTCACAGTTTTATAAGTTTAGAATATATTTACAGGTATTGGTGTCCATCACTGTTATATGTATATTTTGGTGTCACTATCACTTACACATTGTGTTTGGCACTTTATACTTAGAATATATATATTCACACTTTGTTTTTTACACACAGTCTTCACGCATGTTAGTATCTTTTATCGCAGTCTTTACACACACTGTTTTAGAAGTGTTCAAAGGTGTGATATTCCCTGAAGCACCTTGGTAAACACGGCGAAACATCACAGTCTAGGAAGTAGAACCTGGTCTCTGATCTTCTTGGGGTCTTCCGTGTCGTATTCCGGCACACATGACACCGTCTGTTGGATTTTTCCTTGTTAGTAGTTGGAGGCACGTAGTCCGGGAAGTGACGTTCATTGAGCCTGGCAATCCCCTCTGCTGCTGGGTGTCGATGTGTAGGGCGTTGCTGAGGGCGTGGGCCAGCCATATTCCTGCCCAATAACTCCCTTGACAACTCGATGCAGAAGTTCTCCATCGTTTCTTGAAGGTGGCCGGTGATTGATGAGTGGAGATGTGGCAGTTGTACATCGAGGAGGTGGAAGAATAGCTTCTTATGCCACCTCATTGTCTTCCTCGCACACTCGACTGACGAGATGACAGCTTCTTGTCCACCAGACGCATGTTGATGTTGTACTCGCAGATGGCCAAAGTTTTCTTGACTTGTTCACCTGTTGCTCAATCACAACGTCTGGTGTCTTGGAAGAAGGGACGGTGGACAGTTGTGAGGACGTTGATATCCCGGTTATCTATCCAGGACAGCATTAGGACATTGTTGGACTGGCGGTAGATGATGGAGCCCTTTTCCCGCCTGGTTGGTAGCTCGGGCATGAAAGTGCGACTCCTCCTGATAGTGCCACACACTCTTGTATTGCGGCTATGCAGGTACTTGGCAAGAGAGGGGCTGGTGTACCAGTTATCGAGGTACATTAAGTGGCTGTTGTCGAAGTAGTTCTCCAACATGGTGATGACGACAGCCCCAGAAATCCTGTATGCCCTCGATTCAACCAGTTCCGTTTTTTTGCCCATGTACAGAATGATGTCCTGGCTGTAACCAGTGCGACAGACACACATCACGAATAATTTCAGGTCATAGCGATGATGTTTGCCGGTGATGTACTGCCGGTTGCCTACAGTATATTTCCCCTCCACAAGAGAAAACTCTCATCAATTATGAGCTTCTGATGGGGTCTGAAGGCGTCAGTAAACTTTGTCTTCATGTACTCAAAGATCAGTCGTATCTTCTCTATCGGGTACATTGTATTTTATTGTATTTTTTCTATGTTTATGGGGAGACAAAAGGCAAAACTGCCTGTGACGAGTGCCTCCCCCAGAGTTGAAAGAGTGACAGGGCCAGAATCAAGGAATGTTCGAGCCAAAATGTCTAGGTTGCTCCTGGTTGTGTGTGACTTGCCAGGCTGTCGATAAAATGCAGATTCCCATTGATGTCAGTGAATTTGTTTCTATCTATCTATCTATCTATATGCTCAGGCCCAATCCCCATTTTGGGGGTAGCCGACTCAAGACAGAGCAAGAACAGGGAAAACACAAAAACAACATAAAACAACGAATACACACAGATAAAAACACAAATTCACACACATCCAGGTCACCCAGGAGAAGACCCAGAGACCAGGGTCACCAAGGTCGCTCCAGCACTCCCCCGGCCCCCGACCACCCGGAGAGGTTTCGATCTCGGCAGGCAGACATGCAGCGGAGCCAAAGCACAAGCCCTCCCACCACACTTCCAGGCGCACCCTTCATATTAATCGTCTCCCCGGGCCAGGCGCCTGACGGACTATTATCTAGTCTTTTTTCTGTGATTGAGGGAGGCAAAAGGCATAACTGCCTATAGCGAGTGCCTCCCCCATAGTTGAAAGAGTGACAGGGCCAAAATCAAGGGACGTTCGAGCCAAAATGCCTGGACACACGGAGTTTGAAGCAATTTAAGTCATAGGAAGAGGGAAAGACCGATTCTGGGAGAGAGTTCCAGAGCTCAGATGTTGAGTAGAAGAAAGTTTGAGAGTAACGTTTCACTCTTGGGTTGGAAGAGAGTAGGGTGGTGGATTTGCAGTACAACCCATAGCCCTACGTAAGGAGGTGGTATGCACTGGGATAGCTGAGGAACACTGATTATTAGTAGCGATAGAATAGCGAGAGAGATGCAACATTGCGGCGGAGAGAGAGAGATTGCAGAGAGTTGGTGAGTGGACGGGAGTTAATGATACGAAAGGCCTTCCTTTCAACTTTGTCTAGGAGAGCGGTGTGAGAGGAACCTCCCCACACATGTGAACAATACTCAATACAAGGGCGCACTATGCCCCTGTATAGAGCAAGAAGCTGTGCAGGGGAAAAGAACCCCCTAAGGCGGTTGAGCACACCCAGCTTCTGGGAGGCTGCCTTAGCAAGACTGGTAATATGGTCCTTCCAAATGAGAGCAGAAGAAAAAGAGACACCAAGAATATTGAGAGAAGAAGGGTCAATTTTTGTATTGTTGAAGAATAAGGGATAGTCCGCTGGGAGATCCTGACGGGTAGATAGATGGAGAAATTGGGTTTTGGAAGCATTAAAGTTAACAAGGTTTTCTCTGCCCCAATTGGAAATAGTATTTAGATCAGAATTTAAGAGTTCTATGGCTTCATTACGTTTGTCGTTGAGGGATTGCTGGCTGGGGCGTTCTGAAAAACTAATGGAGTAGTGTAAGGTTGAGTCGTCTGCGTATGAATGGATGGGAATTAAGGTACAGTTAAGGAGATCATTTATAAAAAATTAGAAAGAGAATAGGAGATAGGACACCGGAACACCGGAGTTTATAGGGTGAGGAAGTGAACTTGCGCCCGACCCCTTACTCCAAATAACCATGTGTTCACTCAACTATTCACAAGCATTTTCCATTCACTCCTGTCCACCACCACTTCCCCTGCCTGATCTATAGTCATTCCTCTATCATCCAAAGCTTTTCTTACACAGTCTCTCCATCTCAATGGGGGTCTTCCTGCCTTTCTATCTCCCCTTGTACCTGACTCACATATTCTCTTTGTAAGCCTTTCATCTCCCATTCGTTCAACATGACCATACCAGCTCAGCACTCTTCTGTCCACTCTGGCTGACAAATGTTCCTGCTGCCCCACTCTCCTACGTATCTCTTCATTCCTTAATCCGTCTCTACAAGTAACTCCACACATACTCCTCAAGCAGCTCATCTCCATCACATTCAGCCCTCTTTTCTCCTTTTTCTTCAGAGCCCATGTCTCAGCCCCATACATCACTGTTGGCACAACAATTCCTTCATACAGTGCACTTTTTACTTTCACTCCGAGATTTCTCGTCTTCCACATACTTCCCATTGCTCCAAAAACCTTCCTTCCTTCACACACTCTCTGTTTTACCTCCATTTTTCCATACTTCCACTCCTGCTTATCGTTCCTCCTAGATATTTAAAACACTCTACTTGTTCCAATATTTCCCCATCCAGCCTCACATCTAGATTCACCCTATGCTCTCCCCTATTACACACCATTACTTTACTTTTATTGACGTTCACCTTCAGTTTCCTCCTTCCACAAACCACACCAAACTCTTTGACTACCCGCTGCAGTTTCTCATCAGAATCCGCCACCAATGCTGTGTCATCAGTGAACAGCAACTGATTCAACTCCCAATCTCTACCATTCTTTCCTACTAAACCCAATCCTCTTCCCATAGTTCTCCTTTTCACCTCCCTCACCACACCATCCATAAACATATTAAACAGCCATGGTGACATTACACAACCCTGTCGCAAACCTACCTTTACCTCAAACCATTCACTCAACTCACCATTTCCTACTCTCACACATGCTCTGCTCCCTTCATAAAAACTCTTAAGTGCTTCTAACAAATTTCCTCCTATTTCATAAATCCTTAACACCTTCCACATTGCTTCACGGTCCACACGATCATACACTTTTTCCAAGTCCATAAAAGCCCAAATATCTCCTTATGCTTCTCTAAATACTTCTCGCATAACTGTCTTACTGCAAACATCTGATCCACGCACCCTCTTCCCCTCCTAAAACCGCACTGTTCTTTTCCTATTGCAACTTCCGTACACTTTATTATCCTCTCTATCAACACCCTGCCATACAGCTTTCCAACCACTGACAATAACTAATACCTCTATAACTTGAACACTCCTGCCGATCTCCCTTCCCCTTGTACAACGGCACAATACATGCACTCTTCCCGTCTATTGGTACCATTGACACAACAAAGCACACATTGAAAAGTCTCACCAACCAATCTATTATCACATCTCCACCCTTCTTTATACACTCCACAGCAATACCATCCAAACCTTCTGCTTTTCCCGCTCTCATTTGTTTCACTGCTTCTTTCACCTCATTTTCCTCAATCCTTTCATTCATTCCCTGCCACCTGGGTGGCCTGGGTTACCTATCTCCATCCACCTCTGCTTCAATCATTGCTTCTCTTCCATCTCTTGCATTTAACAAAGATTCAAAATACTCGGCATATCTTTTCCTCACTTCAACTGGTTCCACTAGTAATTCTCCATTTGCATCTTTCACTGACTCTTGCCTCTTTTGTCCTCCTTTCCTTACTTTATTTACCTCCTTCCAGAACATCTTTCGTTCTTCAAAATTCTCACTCAGCCTTTGACCCCACCTTTCGTTTGCATCTTTTTTCGCTTCTCTAATTTTCCGTTTTGCCTCTCTCCTTTTCTTCTTGTACCTCTCAAATACCTCAACACTACCATCCTGTAAAACCCTCTCAAAACACTGTCTCTTCTCCTCAACTGCCTTTCTCACCGTATCATTCCACCACTCGCTTCCCTTCCTGATACCTCTGCCTCCTACTTTTCTTTTGCCGCTTACTACCTCTGCACTTGCTTTCACTCCTTCCTTAAACTGTTGCCATTCAACCTCTACTTCTCTCTCTTCCATCTCTCTCACTTCCATCCACTTTTCATTTAGTCTTAAAATTAGTGGAGTTTTGCCAAAAAATATATTATATAAAAACTGGAGTGATAAAGCAGATAACAAAATTACCTAACTGATTTGAAAAACAAATTCACGAATGCCATCAACGGGTTGGGAGATGCTGCCAGGGATATCACAGTAATGAGATCAATGTCTTTGATGACACCACCTCAATAAGATGTGTTGCTAGACAGCCTGAATCACCTATTGGAGGAGTGGTATGGAGGAAAAAAAATGTTTTAAGTGCTACTGGGTCCTTTTAAAAGTTTTTTTTTAGGCCTTACCTCTTAAGAGGGTCCTCACTCTTGCCCACCAAAACCTCTTAAGAGTGTTCTCCCTGTTCCCGGGTTAAGATGATAAATGGAAGAAGGAGGGCAATGCACTTAACGAACAGTGAACCAATAACAGCCGCCCCAGACAGAGTGACTATTGACGGAGAGATATTTGCAGCAGGTGAGCAGAGGGAGACCCCTGCTCCATCAACAACAAGCGAGGTGGGAGTAGGACCACATACGAGGACAACACAGCAGCCTTGTGTCCCGTGTCAACGATAATCATACGGGAGCTATCACGAAGGGAACCTACCGCACCTACCACACTGGGAGTTAGTTCTAAGGCACCCACTGGCACCCTAACACAACAAGCCAGGACTCCACAAGGTAGTGGACAACAGAACTGAAAAGAGACGAAACATTAAGAAGTTAAGCACTGGACTGACAGGTCAAAGACAAAATTAAAGCTCTACATTTAAGGATGTTTCGAAAACTGTAGATATATTTGTAGGCAGAGTTGATCTTAACCCGGGAACGGCGAGAACACTCTTAAGAGGTAAGGCCTAAAAAAAAAACTTTTAAAAAGGCCCCAGTAGCACTTAAAAAGAAATAAATGGTGTTTAAATGAGATACTTTCCCTCCATGCCTCCTATCACTCCTACACATATGTCAAAATGCCCTCCTTTTCCCCCCCCCCTTTAATTATCACCTATTTTTCCTCTTATTACCATATATATCAGTGTATTTACCGTGCCTATATCTCCAAACCGGTTCTAAGGCGTGGTCATGTGACTAGCGAGTGTGTGGTGTAACAGAGAGTGTGATAGAGTGACTCAGTCTGGCTTCAGGCATCGAGAGGGGAATCTGTGCCTCGCTTCTGCTCCACATTACATGAATGACCGGTCGGCAATAATTCGCGATTTTGACCATCCAAACACTATTCACACTTGTTTTATTGTTGTTAAATGTTACTATCTTCATATTAAATGTAAAACAGGCGCATATGAATAAGTAATAATGATATTTATCGTAAAATAACGATTTAAGGTGGGAATGTGGCCTTATATTGTCGCCCAGTTACATGGTGTTCACTACACACAGCTCGAATTTTAGAGGTTAATATGTCATGTGATGATGTACAGAAGTACATTAACCCCATCTGTACCGGTGCCGTCCTTTTAACTTTAATCTGGTTACAATTAGACAATATTACTCAGTTTAAAAAGGGCCTCCAGCAATTAACAGGCTTCGAACTGCCTCACTTAACCCTGTCTACTACCACAGATTTTTCTTAAACTGCACAACATCTTATAAATATAGCCAGAATAAAATTAATAAGACGTCGCTGGTACAGAGGGGGTTAAGGTGGTAATTGGGATATAGATTAGAGCAGTTAATAAACCAACGATAAAAACTGAAGAACATCATAAGACTTTTAACCCGTTCAATACCAGGGACATCCTTTTTATCATATTCTGGCAACTGTTAGACTATTTTATTCAGCTTAGGAAGAACCTTCTAGCAATAATAAGGCTTCAAACTATCTCAAGGGGTGGCCATGAACGTTAGGCGTTTGTCACGAATCGCTAGGTCAAGTTGCCTGGGCTTGACATCTACCAATAACATTTTGACAGTGCGGGCTCGATCCACCAACCCTTTGATCAGCAGCCGACTCTCTGCTGAACGTGTCTTTATCTTTATTTGTTTTCAGCGGATTATTTTATTGGTGGTAATATACTATTGTTGTTATACATCTGGATTACATTTTTGATACGTTTAAGGGGAGGTATTTAGTTTGTTCCCTAGACCTCCATCAAGCTTAAAATTACACCCCCTTGAGTCCCTTTCAAGATAAATTTGTAAATTTTTCGGTAGAAAAATTTCCCGGCCAAAGGCCGGTTCTTCTTAAATTACAGGCTCGCTATCGCTCGCCAGGATAAAATCGACACCTGAATGGCACGAAAGGTCTTAATATGGGGTGAAAGTTCTTAAAATCGCTAAACTAATGGGGCAAACGTTTTATAATATCAAAAGCAATGGGGCTAAACATGAGAGAGAAAGGAGTCAAGAAAAAAATCCCTCAAGTGGAGATCTCCCCTTAAGGGAGCCCACCTCGCTTTTTGTTTATCTTTCTCTCCCTCTCTCTTTGGCTTGTATTAATTCGGCCCCCTTCTGCCTAATGTTTTAAGACGTTTACCCCCATCCAGGTGTCAATATTTTCCTGGCGAGCGGTAGCGAACCAGCATACGTAGCCTATATATTATTGTTTTACAGTAAGCTAAATTTGTACATTTTTCGATGGAAAAATTTCTCCGGTGAAGCCAGATTTTTCCATACAATGCTGGCTCGCTATCGCTCACCAGGAACAAATTGACACCTGGATAGGGGTTAAAAGTCTTAAACCAGTTGGCTGAATGGGGCCAAATGGATACAAGTCAGAGAAAGAGAGAAAAAGCAGGTGACCCCCTTAATATATATTAGTATAAAAATTATATACTTATCTATATATTAAATCATACACGTCATGGATAACTTATTGCATTTGATCTTATAATTGTTGTTCACTTACGACAAATGTTGAACTTGTTGGAGGAATAACTGAAAATAACTATGGTATTGTGTTGGTTCAAGAAACTTTTATAACAGAGGACACCGACCGACCGATGGCTGGAGTAAAGATATATCCAACTATTATAATGATTTTTGGGAGGAGTTGGGCAGCAAGGGAATTGAAGACATCTTGGGTATGATTGGAGGGTTTGTAGGATTGGTATAAGAATAAGGTAAGGAGAGAAGTGAGAAACAAAAGATGCAGAGAACAATAGATTCTGGGCTCAACCAGAATGCTCCATTATTGCTTTACTATATATATATATATATATATATATATATATATATATATATATATATACCGGTATATATACAGGGTGTCCAAGGAGGAAACGGCATAACCTTGGATAATGATAGAACAAGGTATTCTAAGCATAAAATGTTCTATAACAAAAAGTCCTTGATTTGCACGAAGATGTCATCCACGTATCTACAGTAGACGGCGGGTCGTTGGGCAGCTAGGAGCTCTTCCTCGATGGTACCCATAAAAAAGTTCGCAAAAAGAACTCCTAAGGGGCTGCCCATCGCCACACCGTCTATCTACTTGTACATGTTGCCCCGGGGGCAAAGGAAGGGGGCCTCCTTGGTACATAACCAACATATATATACACCAACACTGGACATCACGGAGAAGGCCCTGAAAACACTGCTGGAGCTATGTACCAAGGAGTCCCCCTTCCTTTGCCACCGGGGCAACATATACAAGCAGATAGACGGTGTGGCGATGGGCAGCCCCCTAGGAGTTCTTTTTGCGAACTTTTTTATGGGTACCATCGAAAAAGAGCTCCTAGCTGCCCAACAACCCGCCGTCTACTGTAGATACGTGGATCACATCTTAGTGCAAATCAAGGACCTCCACGAACTACAGGAACTCCAGCGTCGCTTCATGACCTCCTCCGGACTTAACTTCACCTTTGAAAAATCAAACAATGGACAACTCCCCTTCCTCGACATCTTCGTAGCTCTGAACGACCATGGGTTCAAAACCACCATCTACACTAAACCAACTAACACAGGACAATGCCTCAACGGCGATAGTGAATGCCCCCGCCATTATCTTCTATCCTCCATCTCCGCTTATGTAAGGAGAGCCCTCACGCACTGCTCTACCTGGGCCGACACCCACCAGGAACTAGAAAGACTATCCCAAGTTTTAGTGAATAACGGATACTCCAACTCCGACATCTCCAGCACCATCAACCACCATCTTGAAAAATGGTACACCCAAAGCCCTCCCAACATTGACCCCCCCCAATGAAATTAAGATCTTCTACCGCAATTTTATATCCTCTGAACACAAAAATGACGAGGCCGTCTTAAAAGAAATAATCTCCAAGCATGTCCACCCAACCAACCCGGAAAACAAAATCAAATTAATAATTTATTACAAATCCCCCAAGACCTCCAACCTCGTTCTCCGCAACAAACCAGCTTCCACCAAGATAAAGAGCCCGATGACCGACGATCACGTCATTTACCAACATACCTGTAATTATGAGGACTGTGGACCTCATTCCTATATTGGCATGACGCAGACTCGTCTTTCACGCCGGTTAACTCTTCACCTTCAGGCTGGAGCCATCAAAGACCACTATCTCACCCCTAACCACCCCCACCTCACACGCAACGAGTTAGAGAAACACACCACCATATTTGATAAAGAGAATGACCCAAGGAGATAACCTATACTCGAAGCGTTATATAATTATCCAAGCCTTACATCGTAACATCAACAACCAAACTCTGGACCTTCAGATCCTTCCTTCTGCCAAAAGGCACTATCCTACAGGACCTAACGCCCCCCCTCGCCCCCCCGGTGCCCTTGATGCAGCCCCCCGCGCTACCTCCTTCAGCTTCGTCTTCTGCCGGCGCCACACGTACTACGCAACTTAGGCCAGGCCCCTCGACACGCAGCCAATCAGCTTCGACCCTGCCAACCGACCACCACCTTCCCGCATCCAGTGCGCCTGCGTGAAGCGGATCTCTCTTTTACACTCCTAGAATACCCCTCCACCAATAGCAGACTTTTGCCCCCTGATTTTCGCCTCCTCTAATTAATCATTATCCTTTGGACTGCATTGTGATAGGCTGTCAAAAAGAAGAGCACGTAAGACATATAGATACATTATATATATAATAAGTTTGTGAATTCTGTTTGCGAAGCGACTGATACATTTAGAAGACGATCTATAAAGGTGAACAAATATAAATGTATTCCCGGATGGAACCGGGAAGTGAGACAGTTTCACTCAGTTGCCCAAGCTCACTATCTTACCTGGGTGGCGGCAGGTAAACACATCTGAACAATACAGCAAACTCATAATTATCAACTCCAGAAAAAAATCAAAGCAGCACTGAAGGAATGGAAAACACACCTTGAGCCACATACAAGATTTTGTAAAAATTGGAATGGAAACTTTTATTCCTCATCAAAAGTACAGTAAAAGATCTAATTCACCTAAATGGTTTGACCATAATTGTGCTAGAGTAACTGAACAAAAAGCAATAGCCTACAATGCATACACAAGATCAAAAACACATGAAGCCTTTAATTACTTTAGAAACATCAGAAATCATGCCAAAACTGTATTAAACCTAACTAAATCAAACTTTCTCCATAAGCAGGCAAATAAACTTCTAAATAATCCAAATGATAACAAATATTTTGGTCTACTCTTAACTCATTCAAATCCAACTTCACTACTGCTTCATCCATTCCACCATTAAAATCTCCGACTGGCAATCTTGTAAGTGACCCACGAGGTAAAGCTAACCTTCTTGCAGATATTTTCTCCACCAACTCAACCTTAGATGAAATAAATCAAGATGTCCCTGTACTTAATTTTAATTCACCTGAAATTCCCTCACTTAAGATCCACACCAGACATGTCAAAACTATTTTGCAGAATCTCTCAGTAGATAAGGCTCCTGGTCCAGATGAAATTCCTCCAATAGTACTTAAGAATTGCTCCTTGGTGCTCGCTCCTGTATTGGCAAAATTTTTCCGTCTGTGTACTCATACCTCATGCTTCCCAGTACCCTGGAAAGAAGCAAACATCCATCCAGTTCCTAAAAAAGGTGCCTCTTCAGATCCATCAAACTACAGACCAATAGCTATAACTTCCACTCTTGGCAAAGTTTTTGAAATTATATTAAATAATCACATAATTAAGCATCTGGAGAATAAAATTAATCAGTGATAGGCAATATGGTTTTAGACGATGTCGATCAACTGCAGACATTCTTTGCCTTCTTACGCATCAAATCAACCAAGCTACAGACCAACATGGTGAAACACATACAATAGCACTGGATATATCAAAGGCATTTGATAGAGTCTGGCATCATCCTTATTGTCGAAGATGTCACACTACGGCCTTGCATCATTAGTTCCACTAATTTCTTCTTATCTTCATAACAGAAAAATACGTGTAATGGTAGATGGCCTTTATTCTCAATTTCACTCAATAAATGCTGGTGTTCCCCAGGGATCAGTTTTGGCCCCAACTCTGTTCCTCATTCATATCAATGATCTCATATCTACCACTCATAATCCAATACATTCCTACGCAGATGACTCAACACTCCACAGTTCCTTCACATTTACCAATTCTTTCACCCAACCCGATCTTATAAATTCAAAAATAAACACTGCAATTTCTCTGAACCGGGACCTTTCTAGAATTAATGAATGGGGACAAGAGAATCTAGTTTCCTTTAATGCACAGAAAACCAAGTACATTCAATTTTCTAACCGACAGAATCTCACTGACTCCCATATATTTTTTAATGATGTAAATATTCCCACTTCCCCTAGTATTGACATTCTCGGTGTAACATTAACTACTAACTTGAGCTGGACACATTATGTTAGAAGCATTGCTAAGAATGCCTCTAAAAAACTGGGACTCCTGTACAGAGTTCGAGAATTCTTCACTGACGAGCAGTTGGCCGTAATATATAAAAGTCATGTGCGCTCTCAGATGGATTACTGTTCACCTCTGTGGGGTGGAAGTGGAGTGGTTGCATTGAGGCAGTTGGACAAAATTCAAAATAAAGCTATTAGATTAATCAATAACCCTGCAATCACACAGGACCTTCCTACATTAGCCATACGAAGAAACGTTGCATCCCTTGCATTATTCTACAGATATTTTCACAGCAATTGTTCCGAGGAACTTGCTTCAATTGTGCCGCCTCTCCACATCTTTCCCCGTAGAACTAGGGCAGCTGAGAGCGCCCATGAATTTACACTTTCTCCTCCACAATGCAGAACTTCTGCTTATCAGAATTCATTTATCCCCAGAGCTACTACTCTTTGGAATTCACTTCCCTCGAATTGCTTTCCACAAACTTACAATCAACAAATGTTTAAATCCAGTTGTTACAAACATTTTATGAATGGAGGATGCCTTTAGGCACATGGACCTTTTTGTTTTATCTGTGTTTTTCCTTCCTCCGTTCATTGTCTCTTAAAAAAAAAAAAATAAAAAAAAAATATAATTATACAGTATAGTTTCTGGAAAGAAGTGTCGCGAAAAAAAGGTAAAGTGAAAAATACAAATGTCATTGTTAGAGTAAATGAAAAGGAAAATGTTAAAAGATATATTTTCTAAAAACAATTATAATTATTCATGAAGACCACCAATGAAACTGAAAATATTTTCATTGAGGATTTCAAAAGAAAATGTAATGATAGTCGCAAAATTAATATATCAGTATCAAGTGCAAGTTTACGAAACATAATTAGTCATCAATATTGAGGGCAACCCCAGCCTGCTCTCCAAAACAACTTCTCCGTCTATCAATATATTATACTACAAACACCTTTCATAACACCCTAACCTTTACGAAAACAAAAATGACGAAATCTCGACCCGCCTCGGAGTCCCCAGAGGGGGGGGGGGGGGGACCAGATATGCCTCCATCGGTCTGTCCCCTGGAAACGACTCGACAAAATTATCTGGACCACCACCTTCTACTCTTACTATTAATTTCTGTAACATTAGTGGCCTTTCCTCTAACTTCCACTCTGTGGAACAGCTGCACCTCTCCTCTACCAACCCTGATCTTCTCTTTCTCACCGAGACACAGTTGTCTGGGACTACTAACAGCAAACCCTTCTCTGTATCCTCCTACTATCTCAATCCTCAGTACAGCCAAAGGTGGATGTTGCGTCTATGTACACAACAATCTTGCTTTCTCTCGTGTTCCCAACTTAGATTCTTCTGAATTCTCAACTCTCTGGCTAAAGATTTCTTGTCACTCTCAAACTAAATATTTCTGCGCTGTCTATCTCTCCCCTAATTCTACTGACTATCCAAAATTCTTTGACTATCTAACTTCTAAAGTAGAACACATTCTATCCATCTCTCCTTTCACAGAAATCTCCATCTTAGGAAATGTCAATGTTCACCACCACCAATGATTCTCCTCTGTTTCCACCGACCAACCTGGTGAACAAGCCTACATCTTTTCTATCTTAAACGACCTAGAGCAGTTAGTCCAGCAACCCATCCGTATCCCGGATCGCTTCGGAGATCGACTCAACATTCTTGACTTATTTTTAACCTCTAACCCTTCTGCTTATACTGTAAATTTTGTCTGTCCTTTGGGCTCCTCCGACCATAAACTAATATCTGTTACCAGTCCTATCTCTCCGGTACGGCCACCCGATCATCCCAACCGGCGGCGCTTGTGGCACTTTGGCGCTGCCGACTGGGAGGCTCTCTGGCAGTATTTCTTCGATTTCTCATGGAATGACTTTTGCTTTCGTGGTCGAGAGAGTGCTGAACGCATTACTGAGGTAATCCTCTCGGGCATGGAAGCATACATTCCATTTTCTTTCTCTCAGGCTAATGCAAAAAATCTTGGTTTACTCACGCTTGTTCTACTGCTGTCCACAATAAGGAGGAAGCAATCAAACAGTACCAACGCCTTAAAACTCAAGAATCTCATTCTTCATATGTTTCTGCCCGGAATCAATCCAAATCTGTCCTTCGACTTGCCAGACATTCTTTCATCAATAATAAATACACTGTACTATCCAACTCTAGCTCTTCCCAAGTTTTCTGGCATCTAGCCAAAAACCTCTCCAACAATTTTTCTTCCTTGTCTTTCCCTCCCCTTTTCCACTATTATGGTACAACCATCACTTCTTCCTCTGACAAAGCTGAACTCTTTGCTCAAACTTTTGCTAGAAACTCCACCTTGGATGATTCCGGTCCTATTCCTCCCTCTTCACCCCCTTCCGAACTAACTACAAATACAGCTTGCAATATATTATAGGCCAAAGCAAAGGGTTAAAGACGTATCATTAATAAAGTGAATTATGATGAGCGGGACATAGCCAGACTCATATGCGCACACACTCCGTGCACTGCAGGTCAACATAGCAACACCATAGGCCATGTGGCGACCCAATCTCAACTTGTTCCAAATGTAAGTAGTCTGTGTCAAAAACATGACATCAACAGTAGTCAACAGCTGCAGTACTGACAAGCTTGCTGAATGCTGATGATTAGTCGAATAAGTGTGTCCATCCATTCATCTGAAAGTTCCTCTGACACGATAGCTGCCATAAACTAAGTGACTCGCATCAATAAATCTAATCTTGTGTGATTAAAACAATAGCAGCTCAATTCAAAATCCATATCTGTGGACCTCGCTGCTGGACAACAATTGTCCATTAGATTTCAATGTTTCTACAATAGTAAAAACAATTTGACGTTGGTGTCAATGTGTTGCAACATCCAGTACACCAATGTCACAAGGAATTATACTTTAAATCAGTTTTATTTTTCAACACACAACCAAAACTATCCCTCTCAAAATAATATATTAGATCCACCCATGTGCTCCTACCACAATAAGCACGTTTTCTATCTCTCCACGAAACGTACTATAATTACATATCTAGGCCTATATTTCATAACAAAATATGCTCCAACTTGTTTTTCTCTCTTAATATAAACTCTAACCTGATTTTCCTGTCTCTTCAGCGTGGTTTACCGAGTGGACGGTGGTGCGGGGTCGGGCTGAGCTGCCGTGCCTTGTACCCACACCCACAGACCCCAGTGACCAACCTGTCCTGGCCCTCTGGTACAAGGAGACTCAGCCCACAGTACCCATATACAGGTAGGTCCTACTACATTTATTAGTCACCGTAAAAGTTTTTGTTTTATAAGTTATTGGATTATGAACAATCGCATAATTATAGTGTATCCTTTACTTAGAAAATGGGATCAATTTAATCAGCAATATTGGGAGGGGGTAAGTGGTACGTGTACAATAAGTTTGTGCTAGTTTTGGGGAAATAGGTATGTGGAAATAGTTTGGAAAACCTGCAAACTTGTTTCCCACTAACCAATTTTCCGATTTTGAACAGGGACATGGAAATAGGATCGTTTATAATATTATAAAATTTAGGTGGAAATACGTACGTGGCAATAGGTACAGTTGCAGCCAGTTCCACGCAGGACACTCAATAGGTGGCAGCAGAAATAGTATTTTTAAATTATCTGGTAACACTGATGAAGGGTGGGTAGGAGGTAAGGGATGGGAGGAGGAGAGAGATGAGCGAATTACGATGGGGAGGGTGGGAAATAAGTGGTGGGGGTTAACGTAAGAGGGGAGGGATAAATGGGAAACTCAAGAAGAACCTAACAAGGAGAGGTGACTCTCTGCTCTTGGTTGTAGGCCCCTGATACCCCATCTAACGTCAAGCACCCCCCAATAGAGAACGGTTAATTTCGAACAGTAACTATACTGTTTATACCCTCATTAGAGAATGTACCGTTCTTTAGAAACGGTTATATTCGAGCTATAACTGTATAGTTTCTAATATCTATAGGCTACCACTTGCAGCACTTAATATCTCTTCATTGTTCACAATTCATAATAACTCTTATAGGCCTATATTTAAGTAGTAGGCTACTGTAAAAGTCACCCATGATGTTTAAAATGTGATCCCATTTTTGTCATTATCATTATTGTCCTACCTCGGTCCATATACTACTACAACTAAATATATTGTGCTGCATTCCATGTATACAATCTAGTATTTGTGCAGCAACTTTACCTTTTTCTGTATAAAATACTTGATCTAATAAAATACCTTTGTTATATGTGTAGGTTACTCAACGTCTATATCTAGTATTGGTTTTGTTCCTTACATTTAAATGTTGTTCAGTACTTGTATGGATTTCAGCCATATGTTCCCCATAGTGTTCGTACGTTTACTGAAAAGTAAATAAACAAACACACACACACTGTGAATCATACAGTTCGAGTTCCCCATATTACTTGCACTGCTTAATTGGTGAGGAATAAATAAAGACATGCCGGTACGCAATTATCTCTCACGAAGGAATATGCGAGACAACCACAGCAATCATCCCAGTGACTGTCTCTCGAGTAATTTATGTTTCTGCAGCTCTAACCATAGGCCTACACGTCATACACTAATAAATACACATCCCTTCAGCAACCTTACCAAAAGTGTGGACACATATTTTGCCTCATGTTGTACGTGTTTATAAATATATTTTCTATCGATGTTATGCGTTTACTATTCAGGTCGACCACTGCAGCACAATACAATGCTAGGGGAATTTCTCCACTACCGTTTATTGCTTTTCTGTTTATTCATGAATAATATTCTATAGCCTAAGCAACTAATTCCAACCTCACACTCCATAAAAACTAAGAACATAAAATTGAGGGTATGTCTTACATTAAAGATAAGTTAGATAACCGATCAGGTGAAAGGCATATACAGTATATACAACGTGAGTAGATTATGCTATTTATTTATATTATTTAAAACATTTGTACATTGTGGAGCATCAGACGTTAGGTGGCCAACCCCGCTACACTGGTCATCTTAAAAGTGGCTACTTCACACAACACGGGACTTGTTCAGCTGATCAGGTGTTTTCGTCTTCAGTTTGATGTCAAGGTTCTTGAGCCATAACAAACATCTGCATTCTGCAATGATACCAATGCCAGCATTCATGGGTCAGCTATTTACCGAGATGATGTCTCTGGAATATGTATACAGTCAGCCATGATTATACACTCGTATGTCTATCTATCTATCTATTGCCTGACGCCGTGATCCCCGAAGGGCCTTCGTTCATGTCCATCCTCATCAGAACTGTATCATCCGCAAACAGCAGTATAGGTAGCTTCCACTCAATTCCCTCCTCGCTCTGCTCACTCTCCACACTCGTATGTGAGTATACTATATACTGTATACTCGTAGATATACCCTACTTATGACTAAGCACTTCACCTTACCTTTGGGAAAGAAGTAAAATATGAATTTCTTTAGCTTCCGCTTGTATTTTCCACAAACAACACAGCTGTTACCGTGTTGTTTTGGTGCCGTGTTTGCATCTGCCGCCACGCCATCTGGCAGCTCCCAGTGACATTTGTAAGTGTGCAGACGATGCACCACCGATGGCAGAGCCATCTTCAGGGTTGCTTGGTCAAGACTAGGGATCAATTGGGAGCTCGTTTAAGAGCTCTCTCCTTATTAGAATCTTCTTGGGGAAACTAGAGGTGTGTGTCAGCAGAGGTTGTGGGAGGAGGAGTAGAGAAGTACAGGTGGGGGACGGAAGAGAGCAGAGGTAAAGGATAGGGGAGAAGGGAGGAAGGCGAGTTATAAGGGAAGAGGATAGAAGGTGGAGGGTGGTGGAATATTGAGGGAGGCTGGGGTGTCAAGTTGTAATTGAGTAAGCCTGCAGAAAGATATATGGGATTAGGATTTCATACCGTTAGATGTCAGTTTCAGAGGTTTCAAATGTATTATATTTTCGTGATGAATTCAGAATTATACTATCACTATTTTATATACTCAGTATTACAGACAAAGATAAACACATAACGATTTCCTCCACCTTTATCCGTAGTATTCTCATTTTTGCTGGACAAAAACAAATCCTCTGATGTTAGCCAGAACATAAGAAACCCAAACATCACTGTACTGCAGGACTTACTCTGATAGCTTATAAGCTCCCATGATATTTATTTCACAAATGAAGGGCTGGAGCGGGCGCGGTGACGTGCTCGAGTGGCCCTGGAACTCCAACAAAAACAGCACATACGTATTTTGTAATATGAAAGTATCGTGTGATAATAATCCCTTGAGGTTCAGGGTGCGTTTTTCCCGTGTACTGGGGGTACAGTTAACAAATTATCTCAATTTTCTGCGTCAGATCACTGGACTATTATAGTACTGCGTCAGATCACTGGACTATTATAGTACTGCGTCAGATCACTGGACTATTATAGTACTGGGTCAGATCACTGGACTATTATAGTACTGCGTCAGATCACTGGACTATTACAGTACTGCGTCAGATCACTGGACTATTACAGTACTGCGTCAGATCACTGGACTATTATAGTACTGCGTCAGATCACTGGACTATTATAGTACTGCGTCAGATCACTGGACTATTACAGTACTGCGTCAGATCACTGGACTATTATAGTACTGCGTCAGATCACTGGACTATTATAGTACTGGGTCAGATCACTGGACTATTACAGTACTGCGTCAGATCACTGGACTATTATAGTGCGTCAGATCACTGGACTATTATAGTACTGCGTCAGATCACTGGACTATTATAGTACTGCGTCAGATCACTGGACTATTACAGTACTGCGTCAGATCACTGGACTATTACAGTACTGCGTCAGATCACTGGACTATTATAGTACTGTGTCAGATCACTGGACTATTACAGTACTGCGTCAGATCACTGGACTATTACAGTACTGCGTCAGATCACTGGACTATTATAGTGCTGCGTCAGATCACTGGACTATTACAGTACTGCGTCAGATCACTGGACTATTACAGTACTGCGTCAGATCACTGGACTATTACAGTACTGCGTCAGATCACTGGACTATTACAGTACTGCGTCAGATCACTGGACTATTACAGTACTGCGTCAGATCACTGGACTATTACAGTACTGCGTCAGATCACTGGACTATTACAGTACTGCGTCAGATCACTGGACTATGCAGTATATATTTTAGTTTGAGTGAGTCAGATGTGCTTGGGAACTTCAGGGTACGATAAGCGTTCTTTAGGCTTATCTTCTTAGCCTTATGTAATTAATTTAACAATTTCTCCTTTCCGTTATAGACTACTTGCAATATAATTCACATTTTATAACTGTTATCTAATGCTATGCAAGCGTAATTACACATACTTATAAAATACAGAATTACTATTTATTAGTGGCCCCTTCATCATTGACAATATGCCTATTACATAATAGCTACCGTTCAAGCCCTTGCGTTAGCTGTTTGAAACACCCGCCGCAGCAAGAGAAGAGGAGCCAACTTCGTAAGGGTACGCTTATTCTCTTACGGAATCGTCCTTATGATTGGGTACTCACTACGAAAAAACTTTGTAAATAATAAAAAGGAAAAATCAATTTGAGAACTGCTATAATCAGGCTTCCCAATTTGTGGATATTTTCCCATGCGCAGCTAGATGCTTATCTCCCCGCGTCATTACGCTCTTCCTCTTCCTGCATCCGTGCTGTGTAGAAGTGCGAGGCCGTCTCTCTTCATTCTACATTCGTTCGCCTCTTAGTGAGCCTTTTGCTTATTTGTATTTATCTGAGACGTTCTAGAATAGGTTTAGATTAGTTAGTACGGTCGTCCCCATTGGCACGGTCTCAGGAAGTGTGTTTAATATAGGGTACAGTGTTAAGGGGAGGTTTCTAGTTTGTTTCCTACTCCTCCAGCAATCTTGAAATGTCACCCCCTTGATCCCCTTTCAAGATAAAAATAATTTTTATATTTTTCGGTAGAAAAATGTCCCGGCCGAAGGCCGATTACTCTTAAATTACAGGCTCGCTATCGCTCGCCAGGATAAAATCGACACCTAAATGGCACGAAAGGTCTTAAAATTGACAGAATGGGGCGGAAATTCTTAAAAATCACCAAACTAATGGGGCAAATTTTAAAAAATCTCAAAAGCAATGGGGCTAGACATGAGGGAGAAAGGGGTCAAGAAAAAAGTCCCTCAAGTGGAGATCTCCCCTTAAGCGTCCATGCAGTCCGCATCGGATCTGGGCGCCCCTTGTTTCAACTTTTCCTTTTCAGCATTTAGTTTTGCCTTTTAGCTAGTTAGGAGGCTTCGTGAATTCTGGGGTCGACTACTTGGCTGTCAATTTGGACGGGAGTAGCTAGTAGCCTCTTAATTTAACAAACGCTTTGGTTCAAGAGTTGTCACACATGGTGTGTAACTTTCTGGAGTGCTTCTGTTTATGTTTTCCTCTCTGGCCTGGGGCGTCAGTGTGGCTGTTGGCGGTTTCATCGCGGGAGCTACGAGCTTCGTGGATCGTCGTGTTGCTGCCCTAGCCTGGGTTAGGGTTTTTTATGACTATGGCCAAGATATATTATTAATTATTAAATTAAATAATATGTGTAGCCTTAAGATAACCTTCTTTCATGTTGTGGTTAGGCATACTTGGAAGGGGTCAGGAGACGTCCAAGCTTACTATTAATATTGGGTGTGTTTTTCGCTTGGTCTGTCAAGTGCGTAACACTCTACGAGATTGGTGTTTCCCTCCTGTGGAGTATTGTCAGTAATTGATGCCGGAGATTGGCCTCGGCGAGCAGGGAATAGATCCAAGAAACCCAATCTGGTCAGCGTACCATTATGATTCTCCGGCGGAAGATCTGAATCTTCAATGGGGTTTCCGGCTTTGCCGGGAGGACTTGCCTAGATACCCTCACGCGGCAGAATACATACATAATCCCGGCGGACAATGCCTAGTGAGACTATAAGACTATAAAACTATCACTCCCCACTAAGGGATCGGATGGTTACATTAACAGCTTCTTGTGGAATATTAGTAATTATGGGCGTATTGATAAAATATATATGATACATAACAGTCCTCCTACCCTAATGGAAAAGTGCATCAGCGTACTTTACATAAAGGTGGATCCGGCGGGAAATTAGAATAAGCTGGTGTTGCGACCTCTAGTTTTCTGGCGGATTCAAGATATAAACTGTGTGAATGTCTTGGTTTATCCTTATGAGCATTGATTCTTGGAAATTTTCTTCTAGGTTACCACACAGCATTTCGCAGCACAGGATCCAGGTAGGGGTGCCGATCCGGTTGGGGGGGGTGGGGGGGGGGGCTTTGCCAACATGCCTTTAGTTACGCTTTGCTCCACACCTACTTGCCAAGGGTTCTCAGTTTTCCACCATCGTTTGTGTGTGAAATGTGTGCAGTGCTTAGACCGCTCTAGAGGAACATGGTTGTCCAAGAAATGTGGCGTGTGTGTAGATCTGAGAAGTGGCCTATTAGTCCACTGGGACGAGTCTTGTAAAATTGCCTTAACAGAAATTAAAGCAACTTATAACTCATATACAAAAGACGTGGCACACAAAGCACTCAATTGCGATGACGAAGAACTTTGGGAATACCTTATTGTCAAAAGTATTCAAAAATCCCCATCAGTGCGATCCAGTTCTAGCAAGTCTAAATCAAAACCGAAAATAGTGTCCAAAGAACTAATCAGTAGTAGCGATGCAGACTTATCTCAGGCAACCCCTCCCCCGGCCGTTCCAAGAGGGCGCGGTCACCATCTCCGCGTGACGACCGACCAAGATCAAGGTCGAGGTCGCCACTTAAGCAGTCCTCTACATCCGCAGGGTCGTCGAGACCTCAGACCAAGAGGAGGAAAGCGGAATCGCCGACATCTACCGCTCCGACGCAAAGTGGGAAAGGATATAAACATGGTATCCGTACGGAGTCTAAGGGTTTGAGCCACCGGCAAACGCTGGGGTCTCGTCCTCCGTCCTCCGCTTCCACCTCTACCAAGCTTAACATCTTAAGAGCGGCCTAGGCGGTATATAATATGTAGCCACCAGCGGGGTGTTTTTACCCAAAATAGGGCTGTTTACGTGATCATTTTCATGCCTAAATAAGACCCAGAGCGCAAAACAAGTATCTATCCCTGAAAGGGCATAAACAGAGCTTTCCAATGACACCACAACGATCCTTTTATGACCGCTAGATTTCTTGCAACAACCGCGCAACACGAGTGCAAAAAGCATGTAATTCGGTACTTTCCCCATACAATTCAGTATGTAGCGAGTGAGAGAGGGAGGGAGGAGGTGGGATTCGTGTCAGTAGGTTCGCCGCGGTGGTCTGGAGCAGTCATACGCTCGCTACTCTCCTGCCACCACTTGTCTCTCTCTCTCAGCAACATTATGTGCTGAAATTGCCACACGACCTATGTCGCGCGCCGACAGATAGTCCAGATTTATTATACTCGACTTATGTTGCGCGCCGCTAGTTATGGGTTAACGTCCAATCTGGCAGTTCAGAGGTGGGAACGGAGGATGTAGTGTCGACTCCGAGGGATAGCTCGAATGAAATACCCATTATATCTAGCTCTATTAGGCAGGAATATTCCATACCTCGTGTACAACCTCCTAGCTGGGTCCCGGCACCAGTATTGACAGTAATATCGAGGTTACCAGGCAAGTGAACAATATACTATGTGTGGTAATTATAGACCAGAACCTAGAGTAGACACAGGGGCTCACGATGTGAGGAGATATGCTGTGTCAAGCCAACCGGGGTCATCAGGTATAAACCCAGAAGGTGCTAGTCTTAGTCAGGAGGTTGATATCATTGCTCAAGAAACATTACCGTCCTCTGTACCAGATTTAAATTGGGCTGGCTTTGAACAATCAGTACTTTCCGAGGCACAACAAAACCCGGAAGGTATGGAAGAGGTCGAGGTAGGGCAAGAGGAATTAGATACTTTATCCTCCGCCCAACCCCGCCGTCAGGCTAGTGAGTCGGAAGGGGAGTCTGTAAATTCTAAAGAACCTCAATATGTAACTAGAGATGATTTGAATAGGATGTTCGACTCTTTTGTAGAAAGTTTTCAGATGCAGCCAACGGTCCCGGAAACTACACCATCCGTACCGGCGGCTCCGCCATCCGCATCGGCAGCTCTCCCGCCAGGGTCTGTCCGTCTATTGGCACCTGTTCAAGTTTCTGCTTCACCACTTGTACAATCCCCAGTAACATGTATATCTGCTGTTCCCCTCATATCAACATTAACAACTACAAATGTACGTGTTATCACTGATGTAGTCCCTCCACCTTTGGAAAGAGTCCCTATTAAAAAAAGCTCTATGCACCTATTGTACGGCCTGGATCTTTCGTGGGTAACTGTTATAGCTCAAAATCCCTCTAGTGCACAGCAGACAATTGCGGGAGAGCTTCCGGTTCCAGGGGAGTGGACCATTCAAATGAATAAGACGAGAAAATAAGAGCTAAGGACTCAGCTGGTAATATTATAGATCCCGGCTCTTCCACCTGCCTCCTCTGCACGCTTATACGCAGACTGGACTAAGACCGATGTACTGAATGACGTCAAAGTGCTAGTTTCGCTCATGCCGGAACTGGATAAAGTTCCGGTTAACGATCAGTTCGACAATCCAGTACTGCAGATGGGGCAGGTGGGACCAGGATCGTGGGTGGACTGGGAATCTGAGGCTCAGCAGTTTGCCTCTTTAATCACATCTAAAACATCACACCAAATTCCACAACAAACTCACTCGTGGTTTTCCCTGTCGGTGGCTAAAGCCGGAGGGGTACCCCCGGCTGTTATGAGTTTTCTTTCAGCCCCTAAATTATCCTTGTGGGATTTACCGGAGCCTTTTTCAACTCCACCTCCGGCGCAACTTGACAAAAATTTTAAGTTGCGTCAGAAGGCCTTGAGACTATTTTCACAATTACTGCTGAGCCACCAGATTGCTCAATCACTCATCAGAACTATAGAAGCCATTAATGACTCTGATGCTAGAAAAGTCATGGAGTTATCACGGCGCTTAATGCTTCAAAACTATACAGTCATTGGGCGACGTCATAATAGCCTTGCTTGAGGCTGTCCGAGCACGTCAAGACCTTAGAGTCTATCTCGTGAAGATATTACCCGAACACTTGGGTCGCCGGGTAATTCTATCACCAGTTCTCACGCCCACTCTAGTTTGCCACACCATTTGGCAGGCTGTGTTTAATTTAGCGGATGCTGCTAGGCCAGGTGCTTCCCCGGCACGGAAGGAACATAAATTCACTAAGCCTTATGCCAAACCTAAGTCTGGTCAGAAGGTTCAACCAAGTGGGTCGGTAAAGTTCTTTCAGGGGTCCAGATCTCCTCCGGCACAGGGGAGCACTCAGGCCAAAGGTAAGCAGGGTAAACCACCAGGTAAATGGAACAAACAACATTCCAAATACAAGTCAGGTCAAGGGTCAACTGCTGCCAAAACTAGCCAGCCGTCCACCTCTACATCACCACCTTCAAAAAACTAGATATAGCACAAACTCTCCCACTCCCGGGGCCTATCAAAGGCGAGTTGGATCCGAGTACAGTCACGCCGGACATGCCCTGTCAAAAGACTGGGTCATTCCGGACGTGTCACAGGGCTTGGCCCCGGCGGACTTGGGCTCGGACAGTGGTACGCAAGGGCATAACCTGGCGGTGGCTCCAACGACCTCGTTTACGTCAACCTCTCGAAATCAACCATGTTTCTTTAGAGGTGGAGTCACTAGTCCAGGAAATGATCACCAAGCATATCATTGTCCCGGTCAATCCAACTTGTCCAGTTTACACGCCCAAACTTATTCTCGTACCAAAGAGGGACAGCTTTCAGATGAGACCAGTCGTAGACCTGTCTCACCTTAACCAACACATTCACAATGCATCGTTCAGGATGCTCACTGTGAATCAAATCAGGCTAACACTTCCGCCGCAAGGTTGGATGGGCTCGTTAGACCTGACAGAAGCCTATTGGCACATCCCGGTAAACAAGCGGTTCCAAAAGCTCCTCCCTTTGAGGATAGAGCATCGGACTTACGTCTTTCAACGGATGCCCTTCGGTTTGACCTAGCACCGAGAAATTTTACCAAATTAGTCCGTCAAGCTTTACTCCCATTATTAAATCAAGGAATAAAGGTGTTGTGGTACCTGGACGACTGGCTATTAGTGGCTGAATCAGAGAGTCAATGCCAAAATTATGTGACCATAATTCTCAATCATGTGAAATCCCTGGTGTTCAAAGTAAACTTGGTAAAGTTGAACCTTGTCCCAACAAGGGTAATTCAGTGGATAGGGCTGGTCTGGGGCACAACACATCTTACTCACAGTCAGAGTGTGGGCAACAGCAACAGATTTCGAAAGAAATTGTTTCGTTTTCTCCACAGCCTGACTACCACGAGAAGGACGTGGGAATCTCTGATCGGGTCTCTCAACTGGATTCAACTTACTGTAAAGTTGGGCCGGTTGAAAGTAAAGAGATTAATCTTGGAAGGCAACAAACATTTTCCGCTGTTCCCGGCGGGGAAGTTATGGCAAATTCCAACATTTATCCACAACTTACTGTCGGTTTGGGCGAGGCAGGAAACATTGTATTCAACCATGACATGGACTTCTCCTCCACCTACAGTTTGGATAAATACAGATGCGTCAGGGACAATAGGCTGGGGTTATCAGTCAAACCTGGGCCATCAGGGTCAAGGTCTTTGGTCCCAGTCCGTAGATTTTCACATAAACACGAAAGAGTTGATTGTCCCCTTAATTTTCCTCCAGTCTCACGGTTACACTTTACAGGGGAAATCAATAGCCTTTCAGATGGACAACTTGAATGCGGTCTCATGCATCCAAAGACAAGGGTCAACGAGGTCTCGGCCATTACTAGAATTGTCGGAAAAGATTTTTGTTCTAGCAGATAGCCTGAAAATTCATCTGCACGCATCTTACCTCCCAGGCGTAGCCAACGTCTGGGCAGACGCCCCGTCCCGGAGACAGATTAGAATGGTCACTCAAGCAAACCATCTTCAACCAGATGATTGCAGAGCAGTACCGTCCACAAGTGGACTTATTCGCATTTGAGGAGAATCACAAACTCCCTCTCTACCTAACCCGCCGGGGGAAAACCCGGGTGGGGGGTCCAGATGCTTTGATGGAGGACTGGAACAGGTGGAAATACATCTATCTGTTTGCCGCCTCCAGACGCTTCACTCATGTGTCAAGTAGTTCACAAACTACAAGATTATCGGGGCACAGTCTCGATGATCGTGCCCCTGTGGCCGGCTCAAGTGTGGTACCACCAGTTGAAGACGTGGTGCGAGAGCCCGGTGTCACTCCCGATCTCGTACTTCCACTTAGATAGAATTGGAAACCTCAAGACCATGCTGTCTTTTGCCTTCTGGAAATTCAAAAGGCTAAATGGTTAACTCCTTATGGTAAGAGTGTAACAAATAAATATATCAATCAATACACTTTGTCCACTAGGCATCAATATCAGTCCCATTGGAAATCATTCACCACCTGGATAGTGGAAACAGCTCAAACAGAAGCATCAGTTGCTTTAACTCTCAAAGAGCGGGGCCGTTTGTAACATCTACTACCTGCCAAGCAGGCATATTTACCCTAAACGAGCTTCATTCCATGCTCTTTTTCATGCATAAAGAAGAGCCAGAACGTAATACAATTATGTATCCGTGAAAGGCTGATAATAGAGCTTTCCAATGACACCTGAATCATCCTTACGACCACGGGTTATCCTGTAGCGATCGCGCAACGAGAGGTGAAAAACCCTAAAATCAGGTAATTTCCCCAGTTTTTTCCTGGTCTCGCGAGGCCGTGGGTGTGGAATGTTGCAGTGGAGGGCTCAGTCGCGGCTCTGGGGTCGGGCCGAACGGTCAGAGCCTGCCTATCGTCCTCCCAATGCGTGGACTCTCTCTCAGAGCCGATAATGTGCTCAAAATGCCGCCCGTCATATGACGGGTACTGCCACATTGTCCATTGTACTCTAGCCCGTCATATGACGGGTACCGCTAGTTAGGTCTTAATTTTCAACTACTTGGACTACTTATTTGAACAGAAACGCCTTTCAGTAGTCACGCTGAAAAAACATTTGTCAGCAATTAAAATCCCCTTTTTTTAATTTAACGGGTCTATCTATACCACAGGCGGAGGAGAAGGGCTTCATGCGTGCATGTTTCAAGCTTCGCCCAGCACCCCATCAGCTCATGCCTACCTGGTCACTGGACAAAGCTTTGTCTCTACTTAATTCACCCAAATATAATCGCAATCCAGATTTCGGTTTAATTCTCAAGAAAGCTGTGTTTCTTATGGTTTTACCTACAGGTAACCGGGTGTCTGAGCAGGGGGCGATGAGCAACGAACCTAACTGTCTGAGGTTTGGGCAGCGCAATGTCGATGTGCAAATTGCGCCATCACGCACTTTTATTGCGAAGAACGAACATAGTAACCATGTTTTTTCTGTGTTCACAATCCTGGCACTCAAACGAGGGGATACACATAATTTTCTATGCCCAGTACAATCTCTTATTAAGTTGTTGAGAGTGTCCCGTCCTAAGTAACCGAGAGCTCTTTGGATTTCGAGTACAGGCCAGCGCATCACAAAACGGAGGCTAGCAGCCCTATTAGTCGAGATTATTAGAGAAAGTAATCCCGGCGTAGTGGGCAGAGCCCACGATATCAGAAAGTGGGAGGTTTCTTTGAGATTTTTGCAAAAAATTTCCATTGAGGATATTGCTAACACTAAATTGTGGGTGTCCAATCATACTTTTTTGACGCGCTACCTGTCTGTGGCCCTGGATTGACCAAAACTTACCTGTGTGGCGTTATGTCAATGGGTCTGAGGGCTCTTTGTGCTGATTAGACTTTAAGTATTATTTAGAGTTTAAGAAAAAGGGGGGGAGTGTAAGGGAGTACTAAGATCTCCCAGCCCCTTCCGCCGGATAAGTGCTCCGCCGTTATCTCCGTTATAGATAAGCTATAACTATGAGATACAATGCAATACTATGTACAAAGTACGACTTAGTTGTAAGTACAGATTTAGGTTAAGGATAAATGATTTGTGTAAGAAGTTATCACATACTTTATGCCTTACCAGAATTATGACAAATGTGTGTCAGAAAGTAATCTTTATTATGTCAAAGAATCAGAGATTCATGTATATAAAAAGTAAGGTAATTATAAGCAGATTTCTTCGAAGTGCGCTATCTGCTTTTCTTTCCATGTTTTATACAAAATATTGTATATATACAATAAATTTAATATTGCTATTGTGGTGTTTGTTTTCAACCTATTATTGGATTTGTTAGCGTTTTGGATATTGTCACGAATGTCCCCCTCCAATCTTGTGATATCAGGCATATCGTCAATGATGAAGGGGCCACTAATCAATTATAGGTTTGATCCCCGGAGGGGAGAAGAGAAAACCTAATAATTAGTAGTGGCCCTGGAATCATTGACGGCGTGGGCCCTCCCTCCATCCCCTTCCCATTCGTTGATATTTAAGTAATTTTGACATATCATTGAAGAGCGTCATGTCATGATGCGGGGAGATAAGCGTCTAGCTGCCCATGGGAAAATATCCACAAATTGGGAAGCCTGATTATAGCAGTTCTTAAATTGATTTTTCTTTTTTATTATTTACGAAGTTTTTTCGTAGTGAGTACCCAATCATAAGGACAATTCCGTAAGAGAATAAGCGTACCCTTACGAAGTTGGCTCCTCTTCTCTTCCTGCGGCGGGTGTTTCAAACAGCTAACGCAAGGGCTTGAAAGGTAGCTATTATGTAATAGGCATATCGTCAATGATTCTGGGGCCACTACTAAGTATTAGGTTTTCTCTTCTCCCCTCCGGGGATCAAACTTATATTTTGTTTTCTCAGTAAGTTGGCCTCTCAACTCCCTCCCTTGCTATTTTAACCCCTGCCACTCGTTTCCCACCATCCCCACCGTCATTCGCCCATCTCTCTCCTCCCTCATCTCTTACTTCCTACCCACTCTTCACCTGTTACCAGAACATATATAAATACCATTTGTGCTGCTACCTATTGGGTGTCCTGCACGGAACTGGCCGCAACTGTATGTGTTGATAGTGCAGGATTTGAAACAAGTACATTTTTAAATTTCTTTCCAAGTAAACGTCAGTAAGTTCGAAAAGGCCAAAAACTAGGTTGTTGGAATTTAGTTCGAAATGCTCTAGTTTGAATTAGGTTCGAAAAGTGCTAATTGGAATTATGTTCGAAAATATCCACTCGGTATTAAATTCGAAATTCGGAAATAAGTTCGAAAATCCTTCGAACTTGTTTCCCACGAACCAATTTCCACCTCCGGTGCCTGACATTTGGGGGAAGGTAGCCACTGAGTATCTATTGTATAAGCGGGCAGCTCCCAAGGCGCTATCTTTAATACAACCAGCTGGTCAACATTAGAGAGGTCATAATATAGCTTTCACGTTAGGAAGTGAAGCCACACAGCCAACGATTTGAGGGCCTCATGCAGCACATGCTCATACTGCAGGAGGATCCCACAAGCCGGAAGGCCGAGCGAACGTTTATGGTGTAGTAAAATACCGAACGAGAGGAGTATATGGTCACAATGAAGACGGAGAGGTGGCACTTTAGCTTCCACTTCCATACGCTCCACACGAGTACACAGAAGGGCTCCAAAACACAAATGCAAACAGACATTCTGAAACACATCCAACCTCATCAAGGTACAAGCGGGCGCCGACCAATACACCTGCGACCCATAGTCGAACTTTGAACGAATCAGGGACTTATACACCATCATTAACCTCTGAAGTGCGCATGGGGGTAATTGGAAACGTCCCCCTGTGCTGACGTATTTGAGGTGTTTCCGTCACTAAAATATTCATTGTGCCATTAATAGCATTAATATTTATCCATATGCGCCTATTATGGGTTGATTATAAAGGTATTAACCTGAAACAACAATAAAACGAGTGAAAACAGCGTTTGGATGGTCAAAATCGGAGATATAGCCCGCGAGTTGTATAATGTATGGGTGAGGCAATCTGCTTTCCCGCCAATTTCCCCCAAGGCCACTGAGACACAGTCGATCGATACTCTCTCTCTCTCTCTTGCACTCGCTTGCTATCAGTGATGACCACACCCTCCAATCGGATTTCTAATGTTAGCACGAAAATATACCTCAGAATAAGGGAATAACAGGGAAAATAGGTGATAACTGAAGGAGAGGAGGAAAGTGGGGAAGGAGGGGAGGTAGAGGACTGAGATTTTGCATGGCCCAGGGGCCAAAAAAAAAAAAAAATAAAAAAAAAAAAATATAAAAAAATATTTTTTTTTCGATGTCAAAAGTTGATTTTTATTTTCTCTGACTCTTAAGAGTCTTCCCGCAGTGCGCCGGGGGAACTCTTAAGAGTCTCCCCGCAGCTCCCGGGTTAAAGATGTTCTGTCGGCTCCCCAGTAACGACCAGAAAGGTATGTAAGGACATGTCACTTTTTACTGCAAGAATTAAGCAAATAATTGACATGAGACTTCCAATTGAGTCTGCGATCAAAGTGCAGACCCAAAAACTTGACTTAATTTTGAAAAGGTATCGGCTCATTATTCAAAGTGATGTGCAAATTAGGTACATTAAGTCTATGAGTAAAAACTACGCCGACACACTTAGCAACGGAAAACTTAAAGCCCCACCACAAGGCCCAAAGATGGACGGAATCAAGGGCCACTTGAATCCACCCAGCCGAAAATTGCACATTGCGGGAAGAATGCCACAGCGCGCAATCATCAGCATACAGTCAGTATTTAAGATTCCTGGGGATCGGAGCGGAAGACAGAATATAATTTATCATAAATAAAAACAATGAAGGGCTAAGCACACTGCATTGCAGCACCCCATTCTCTTGAATATAAACGTTCAATGTTATGTGATGGGGCAACCTGACCACAAAAGATCGGTCAGACATAAAATTACGAATGCATATAGGCAAATTACCGCTGAAACCGGAAGCATAGAGTTTCGCAAGTATTCCGTGTCGCCAGGTCATATCGTAAGCTTTATGAATATCTAAAAAAAATCCTATCATGAATTCATAGTTGGCAAAAGCCTCGGCGATACAATGCTCCAATCCATTAAATGTTCTAGTGTACCCCTATGTTTACGGAAGCCACATTGCTGAACATTTAAGTAATTCTTTGGTACGGTAAACAATTTTCGTTATTTTTGTTATTTATTTGGTGTATTGGAAGGAGGTGTGGTGTGCTTGTTTAGTGTAGTGAAATAAATAAGAGGAGGAGGTGTTTAAGAGAGATAGCTGGAGTGCTCTGTGTAGGTGAGACACAACTAGAAACAATGAAGGAAGTCAGACAAATGAAACACTAGTTCCTGCAACTCCTTATCACATGGCTATGAGGCCTCCCCTGGCTATTGCCTTGCTCGATTGGTATCTACAATCCCGCCAATATACAGTATGTATATATATATTATATACCGTACCTATATATATATTATATATATACAGTATATATATATATATACAGGTATATATATATATATCTATATATCTATATACGTATACACACACACGCACCGTGGGCCTTGGCATGGTTGGTAGAGCATCTGACTGCTGATCGAAGGGTTGACAGTTGGATTCCTCGCCGTGTCATTAGTAGACGGCAGGAATTTGGACATCTCAGTCTATCGATCCGTGGCAAATGACCAGTTAAGTCCCTGTAACAAGGGCACGTCCTAGCCCTGTCAATCAAGGGAGTGGACGGCGTTAAAAACTGCATCTCATATCTATCTATCTATCTATCTATATATATACAGTATATATATACTATATATATATATATATATATATATATATATATATATATATATATATAATATATACTGTATATATATATATATATATATATATATATATATATATATATATATATATATATATATATATATATATATATATATATATATATATATATATATATCCGCATCATCTTCTATGGAGGCCAGGTCTCCACTGCAGACGACAATCGGACAATCACCTCCTCCACCACCTACAAAAATCACTACAACCAAAGACCAAAGCTAACCTTGAGGAAAATTATATTAAGTCAATTAGTCCCGGAGTTGCGTGGGGCTAACTGTAACCATCCCTTGTAGTGTTCTCTGAAACATGGGTCCTACCACTTGGTATGGAATTGACCACTTGCGAGTTTCAGGCTATAAGAAAGTTGAAGTTATTGCTATCGATGTTGAGGAGAAATACAAATATTATGGGTGGTTTTGATGGATAGAATATATTTATGATCGGATTTGATGTATCTATTATGTACTGTGCTACAACCGTATTCTTACTGACAATTCTGCCAAAAATCGATGTCTACAGCTCCAACTTCCATAAAGCCCGAAACTCGCAAGTGGTCAATTAACTTTCTGCAAGTAGAATTTCCCTTCTCATATATGTATGGGAAAAGGTTGGTTACCTTTATCACGCCGTGGTCTAGTTACTTAGAGTGTGGGATGTAATTCTTGGTGACTACGGTCGAATCCTGGCTGAAACCTAAACATATATTCATGTAAGACATGCGTAATTGTGAGATATTCGATGTATGTACAGTACAGTATATATATATATATATATATATATATATATATATATATATATATATATTGTATAATTTGTAAACATACTGAAAATAAACCAAAGACATGTCTTCATATTTTTATACATTTTCCAGACTAAAATGATAGCAGCCTATAGTATAATATTGTGCATTGCGTATCCAGGTGTTCAATTTACGTAATAATCCTTCCAAATTGGTTATATATTTCGTAAGTATTTATTGCAATATATTTTGAGACTGGTTTATGTCACCCAGTGTTCATTACATAAGTTATACAAATGGTGTGGAATCAATATAGCGATAATATTTGAGAAGATACTTGACCTACATTTTGATAGGTCATTGCAAGATATCTGAAAGTTAATAACAAGCTCTGTTGCAGTTAGTGATTGGTAAATTATATGTATTCCTAAGGTCAGTAGACTACAATATATTGTGAAAAAAAAAGTGGTTTTACAACTATATATATATTGGCTTTATGGTAAAGTATTGAAACTAGATTAATTAGTTAGTGTACTCAGCCACGCCAATGATATTTTTTTTTAGAACATGCCTTTTAAAATGCATCGATACAGCAAACATAAATTGGTGAATATACAGTTTCTCTCAATATATTTGGTAAAGTTAATAAACCCTCAGGTAACATGCCTTGGTTATATGACGCGGCCAAGATCTAAAATGTGACTTTTGCCTTCATGCTTCAGAGGGAAATGCATTACTATTTTTGTGGCATCACCCAAGAAAAAGTTATGGGCTCTCACGCAACAGAGAGAGGGACTGCGGGAAGTCTATGTGATTATTTGGCCGAATATATTAATAGATTTATGTAGAGCTACCTGACTATTTTATAAATAGTTGTGATGTAGCAATATGTACGAATCATTTATATATATATATATATTTAGAGAGAGAGAGAGAGAGAGAGAGAGAGAGAGAGGGAGAGTCGTTGATACCAAAACATATTAATTACTACCATTACCAAAATAAACTATTTAACGACATTCATGCTTAAAAACCCTTATCAGGTATGATCAACTAACATCAGATGTGTAACATGATCAAAAGTAAATATATAAAACATATAGTGGACATTGTGAGCAATTATCAATAATTACACTATGCTTTTCAATTTATATCTGACATTATATGCATTTATCATAACTCTCCAACTATGATTAGATATATAACATTTTCAATTAATATCAACTAATATTCACATGTTGCATTATTTCTTACTCAGACAATTTAATGAACTATATCATGATCCGTGTTTTAATAATGTTTTTTATCATCTATCGTCTTATCATAAAGTTTCAACTACCAATATTAGTATCTTCATCAAATACCATTATCATTATCACTCATCCTCACTAGTTATCCTCAACAACTATCCTCAACGGTATTATTATTAGTATTACTATTATTGTTATTATTATTATATTTTTTTTCTCTATGGAATATAATATAGTCTCGATTTCACCTTTGTGTTAACAAATTAATGAGACGCATATTCTGTGTAAGTATGCCTTTGGATGAAAAATGTTATAGCATTATATTTCTGTGTGTTTGATATACTCAAACATTACATACTTTAATATGATCAAGCACCACTTCAGCTTTAGTGAACAAATCCATCAGGAGGTTCAGTGAATCAATCAGTTTGTTAACTCCCTCCGACATAATTTATTATGTTCCAATAAGTCCGAGGAGGCGGGAGCCCCAGGATCATTGCCACTGCCTCGCACTACACTCACAACAACACTGTGGCCGTTAGAATTATCGGAGGAGGCTGAGGTTGCCACCAACGGTTTTATCGTATGGTAACTTATCGGACTTACTGAGCTCATATGACGCACAATCGCGTCATAAACTTATTGGAGAGGTATAGAGATAAGTCCATATGACGCGATCGCGTCATATGAGTTTTTGGTTCACTAGTCCGTTTGTAAATGAATAACTTTATTTTATCCCCCCCTTCAGTTACTAACCCATCTGTCCTCTACTAACTTCCTAATCCTGCCACGGACATTAGTTCCAGGGCAGTAATTCCCTTTCCAATGTTCCCTTACCCACTCTAAACCACTGTTTGGACACTTGATCCTCAGTGTTTTGGAGGACAAGCAACCTAGAAAGGTCACTAGATTTGTTGTTGCTTGATTTCCTTTGATTTCCTTTGTACTACTTCATTAGGGAGAGTATTCCAGAATGTTGTGATTGATGGGATAAAACATCTTGAATATTGTGACGTGTTACAATGAACATGAGCAAAGGCCTGATTATTCAACTCCAAGGAATATCTAGTCACACGAACAGGCCAAAAAGGTGGTGGCATTTTAGAATATAATGGATGATCAGCATTAAGAGATATCTTATGAAATAGAGTCAAATACCCAACAAGGCGACGATGTTCAAGGTTAACATCCAGGTCAGGCAACAGAAACTTTACCTGATTAAAAGCACAATCCAGAAGCCTCAGATTGGAATCTGCGGCAGAGAGCCACACAGGAGAGCAGTACTCAAAGAAAGGTAAAATACAAGAGTAAAAACAGTTCCGAACAATAGCATCACTTGAATAAATATTTTTGCATTTACGTAGTAGACCAACTTTCTGAGATATAGATGAGGCAACTGAGCATAAGTGTGCCTCAAAAGTAAGCTTTGAATCAAGAGTCACACCCAGTAACCTAAGTTTGGTACATTGATTGATTACAGAATCATTTATTATAATTTCAGGATGCAAAGGAAAAGGTGTTCTAGATCTACTAAGTAAAAGGCTATGTGTTTTTGCAGAGTTCAGCTTCATACCCCAACGATCACACCAACTGATAATTTTTAGTATATCATCTTTCAGAGTATTAGCGATCAAATCTCTCTCAGCAGAAGTAATGGGTGCATATAATGAGGCATCATCTGCATAAGCAATCATTTTAGAGAAAACTGCACACCACATATCACTAGTAAAAAGGATACAAAGCAGAGGGCCCAGTACACTACCCTGAGGTACACCAGATTTAACAATGTTAAAAGAACTAAAATTGCCATCAACTACCACACGTTGTTGTCTGTTAGTTAAAAACTTAGAAATTATATTTAAAACTGAACCACCAATCCCCATGAATAATAGAGCCTTATGATTAACAAGATCAAAAGCGGAACTCAAATCTAGAGATATTAATCTTGATTCATGTCCAGCATCCAATGAGAGAGGACAAGAAGAGCATCACAGGTACAGTACCTAAGCCCTTCCTTCATTTAATTTACGTTGATACCAGGGTGTTCAATCGTAAACTTCGAGTATTCAATAGGGAAGAGGAGAGACAGCGCATGTGTAGTGTATTCCTGAAGGGAGAAATACTTTGAATGCAAGGAATGAATTATAAAATTAGAGACACACTATTTGATATCTATATTAGTGATTTCCTGGTGTCAAGTGGGTACTTAGGGAATGTTCGCTTCATGTTGGTGATGGGCTCCTAGATTGGCGTTTGTCATTGGGTTGCATGCTGCCAGGCCTCAACTTCTGGACTGGGGAATTGTCAGAGTCTCTTCTCTCTTCTTCGTTGATGCTAGATCTCAAACCACTGGCTGTACCAGGTATAGAACAACAGGCTAAAGAATGTGTAGGTGTAAGGGCGTGTCTCTGCTGCAGTGTATCCCGTCAATGACCCGGATTGTGAGCTTCGAGCCTCACAGGTCCCACAGGTAACTCTTTTGTCAGTGACATGACTTACTGCCAGAACACTTGGCAGTGTCAGTCTTAGACCTGACAGAGCTAGTATCACACTAAGTTGGGCTAGTATCGAACCTAGCAGGGGGGGTCAGTCGTAGACCTGACAAGGCTAGTATCACACTTAGCATTAATAAAATATCTTGAGGCAATATTTTGATACTGGTTACTGGGTTGGTGTGTATAGTTTATCGCTTCTCTGCGTTGTTCAATTGATAAGAGTTTTAGAGCTAGAAGGACTCGTTTGGGCTTTGCAGTGACTTAGGTGGCTAATGAATGCATGATGTTTTGAAGTTAGTTGGCGCAGGAGTTTTTGCGAGCGTGAAGGGCACTCTGAACTTCTTTCATGGAATCTTCTATGTCCCTCTGGTCTAGTAGTTGGCATAGCGTCGAAGCAATTTTTACCGTTGGTATAACAATATATAAACATATATATATATATATATATATATATATATATATATATATATACAACTTTCAAAAGGAAAAGGGTAGCCAAAACAAGGAAGATCCCCATCTTCATATTTATTGCAATATTTCGGACTCTGCGTCCATCATCAGGTCAGTACACGATCCTATAAAATTAAATTACCATACATAAAATTTCGTAAATAGAAGGACCCGTAAAATAGTTTAAATACAAAGTAAATAAGGGTATAAAATACCTAAATGAAATTCATTCGTAAACAAACACCAGTACCGCATGAATAAAAGGAAAACTAATGCGATATGACTAAATAATAAAGACCAATCCCTACCCACCTAGATCCAACCCCAAGCCCACCTCGAGTACAACTGAAGACCATTATTTGATCATTTAACACTACCACCGACAACCCCAAAGACACAAAACAAAAGAATATCTGAAAATGATATATTCTGACTGGGCGTACAATGTGAAATACTCCTAATGAATTTGAAATTAAACCAAACAAATATGAAACAATTAAAACTAAACCATTTGAAAACTGACTAAACAATTGAATCAGTTCATAGTATTCAGTTCCGGCTTGAGTTGTTGAATTAATATCTTTTCCCCTAAAAAAGTATCTTGTGCATTATTGAATTTACCTATTATTTCAAAATCATTCTCTGAGAAAAGATGGTCATTCTCATGTGAATTATTTCTTATGGCCGAAAAGGTCATTGCAATAAATATGAAGATGGGATCTTCCTTGTTTTGGCTACCTTTTTCCTTTTGAAAATACGTTATCCTGGAGGACAAGTCACTGATATCATCATTAATATATATATATATATATATATATATATATATATATATATATAAGTATATATTCTAAGTAATTGCAGATATTTTTACCTTCTAAGAAAATTACTCAATTTTAATATTACTCACCATAGTGAGTATAAATTATTAGTGTTCTGTTTTTAGGTGGTGTTACCTGTTTCCTAATACATTTGTTATTAAACTGTCAAATGAAGCAATATATTTCCAGTTCAGTACCTCTGTTAGTCAAAGGTATAATGTAACTGTTCTTTTATTCTTAACGCTATGATACTTACATTGTAATGTTTATTAGGTGGTCTAATAAAGGCTACCTGTTGGCTGTTATATATGTTGGGTAATGTTTTATCTACCCCCTTGTAAGACTCTTATCTTATAATTTACATCTATATTTTCTTGTACCATCTATGTATGCATGTATCTGTGTCTTACTCTCTCTCTCTCTCTGTTCCCCAGCTACGACACCCGAAGTGTACCATTCTTGAAGGGTGTGCGGTGGTCTGATGAAGTGTACCTGGGCGTGCGAGCTTTCTTCACGGTGATGCCTTACCCCCCGAGGCTGTTCGTGGAACCTGTGATGGTGGCCGACCAGGGCGTCTACACCTGCAGGGTCGACTATATAGTTAGACCCTCAGCCATTACCACAGTCAACTTGACTGTCATAGGTCAGTCACGCTCGTCAGTAAAATCATTCCTGTCACCTAGATAATTTTACTGTTACATGTAAGTGCGTGTGTGTGTGTGTGTGTGTGTGTGTGTGTGTGTTACTCAGTTACTTGTTCGTCAAGGGGAATCCACGCAATGCGAGCTAAGCTCATTATTATCGCGCCTCCTTAACTGGGAATGTATTGCGTGAAATGCATGTTAAGTGTTTTTATGTACTGTTGGAATGGCTGTGGATGTGTGTGTAGTCTGTATTTTAGCCAATTGGCGACATCGGAAACGAAGGCTTAGGGTGGATCTGTGTGGTACCATTCTCACTATAGACGGTACCGTCTCGCCCGAAGGCTTAGGTAGCCATCAGCTTAGGTGAACCATATGATACCCATCTTGCTTTGTACCATTTTTGCCAACCCCAGATGGGACGTCACAACGTCGTCCACTTATTCCAGGTACCTATTTACAGCTAGGTGAACTGAGGCTAACACATGAAAGGAGACAAGCCCAATTTGTCTCCGCCCGGCCGGGGATTGAACCCCCGACCCCTCGTGTGTGAGACGAGAGCTCTACCTACTAGGCTACGGGCTGTGTGTGTGTGTGTGTGTCTGTCCTCCACCACCAAGTACAACTTAATTTCATGGGTGTGTAATTTACTTGTATAAGAAGGATTTCCTAGGGTGGATTGACTGGTAGTTTTGATTAAGTGTAGATGTACACCATTCCAGATCGTTCATCAGCCCCAAAGTCAAATTAGCTATAGTTTTTGAGTCCCTTCTGGATTATGGTTACAGTTTTTTATTAGGTTCAATAAGCCGCTAGAGTTGGTCTGATTGGTGAGTCTCCTAATTTATAGCATATGATTGACTTAACTATGATTAGTGAGCAGCTCTTTGTATGCCCTCACCCATCTCCAAGGACAGCTTTTCTGGTTTTAAATTTTGTTCTCTCTATATTCCAACTACTCCCTCTCGGGCATAGACTGAGTGCCTGTACATTCACACGTTCTGCATTGAACGGTGAAGCACGTGAGGTCTCGTTCCAGTCTAGGGGGAAAGACATGTGAAGCACTTTTAGCTGCTACCAGCCTCTGCCATCTTACCTTCACAGGATGCATGGGGCTTGGTTACTCACTCACAGCTCGAAGCAGCCCCATCTCTGAAGCTGCCTTGCTCCAGTGCTTCACTGTCTGACCTCCTAGACTCGGACCCTCACTCTCAGAATGCCACCTATTGAGCAATGAATTCACTAGGCATTGTCCCCCTGTAGCATATTTTGAATATGGGAATATTCATACAGTGCTATTTAATCAGGGAACAATGAGGGTATTTATTTGGCGTTTCGGTGGGCCTTGTGGTAATGCACTAATACAACACAAATTCCATCCAAATAATATCTTCCCATTTACATATCGGGATTCAAGCCCAGGTCCATTGGATTACCAGTCCAGTGGCAAGACCACTTCACCACACCTCCCCTATACGAGTCACTTTTCTTGTTTACGCTCGCTCATCCATCACCGAAGTTAAACAAATTATAAGATGTCTCACTTGGTTCGATGGAATCACAATGGTTTAAGAATATCATTTATTGGGATTTAATTAATCTTAAAAGTAGCCACACAGCTCGATGTCTATTAGACCTCGAGGAAGAACACTCGTGAAGCTTCGACGATGATGGCAGTAAACTAACACTTTCCTTGCGTGGAGTTACATAGCTAAGAATACGCTCTGGCGGGCATTTTCCCACTATTTCCACTCAATATTCATTGCCCAAGTGCCATATTCATAGCCCTGACTGAATTCTATTGAGTTCCGTTATACCACAAATTACAACAATACCCACTCAGCCACGACATACATCAGTCCCCCCTCAGCTTCAGCCACGACATACAACAGTCCCTCCTCAGCTTAAGTCACGATATATAACAGTCTCCCCTCAGGCACAAAATAACCATGACTGGCAACTCTCTCCGAGCGAGTAGCTATCTTGTCACGTCACGATGCAGCTGTGATGTCACCAGCAACCACGACTCCTGATAGGCCGATAGAAGAAATGCGGCAACGAATGGTAGGCCGCTACCACTCCTCACACCCCCACCATCCACACCACGACGAAAATTACACACCAGCATCACCAGTACCTCACATCGCCACGCCCTTTTATATCTCAACTAAGCAGAGCACGGCGCAATTAAACTTTGTAATAGGATGACAGTGGAGCACCGAAGAAGTATTTCTCATTTAACCCCAGAGATCTGAGTGCTTCTTGCCTCCCTAGTGACTCTAGCCTAACCCTGAGTGCTTCTTGCCTCCAGAGTGCTTCTTGCCTCCCTAGTGACTCTAGCCTAACACTGAGTGCTTCTTGCCTCCAGAGTGCTTTTTGCCTCCCTAGTGACTCTAACCTAACCCTGAGTGCATCTTGCCTCCAGAGTGTTTTGAGCCTCCTTAGTGTCTCTGGCCTGACCTGGAGTGCTTTGTGCCTCCAGAGTGCTTCGTGCCTCTACTCTTCACCAGCTACATCTGGAAAGAATTTAACTAAGAAACGTCGATAAATTAACCTAGGCTTGGCTTGTCTGTCAAGTCCCTTCTATAATGTAATTATAAATAACTTACCTATAATACAATACACTTACACACTATTCTTCATTTTTGCCTCCTTCGTTTCTATATACTGTATATACTGTAATAAGTCTGATTTACTGCTCAGCCACCAGACCTCAACATATATATATATATATATATATATATATATATATATATATATATATATATATATATACATATATATATATACTGTATATACAGTATATATATAAATTATTATATAAATTATATATATATATATATATATATATATATATATATATATATATATATATATATATATATACGAAATTAACTCTGCCTTATACCCGCACGCTACACCATAATTTAGAATCAAGTTTTGTTGTCCCACGCCATCATACATGTTATGTTCTCTCCTCCTACAAACCTGATCTTCTTTTCCTCACCGAAACTCAGGTGTCTGAAGCAACTGCCAGCAGCCCCTTCTCTTTATCCTCCTACTTTCTCTATCCTAGTTTCAAAGCCAAAGGCGAATGTTGTGCATACGTGCACAACAAACTCAGGTGCTCTTGTGTTCCCGATTTCGACTCCTCTGTATTCTCAACATTATGGCTCAAACTTTCCTGTCATTCTCCTACTAAATATTTCTGAGCTGTCTATCTTTCCCTTAACTCTACCGACTTTCCCAAATTCTTTGACCATCTAAACTCTACAGTGGAACACATTCTATCCATTTCTTCTTTCTTAGAAATCTCCATCTTAGGAGATTTCAATGATCACCACCGCCAGTGGCTCTCCTCTCACACTACTGACCAACTTGGTGAACAAGCCTACGTCTTTTCTATCTTCAATGACCTAGAGCAGTTAGTTCAGCAACCCACCCGTATCCCGGATCGTCTCGGAGATCGGCCCAACATTCTTGACTTGTTTCTAACTTCCAACCCTTCTTCTTATACTGTTGATCTTTTCTCTCCTTTGGGCTCCTCCGACCATAAACTTATCTCTGTCACCTGTCCTATCTCTCCAGTATGGCCACCCGATCCTCATAGCCGTCGGCGCTTGTGGCACTTTGGCACTGCCGACTGGGAGGTACTCCGGCAGTAATTTTGTTATTTCCTTTGGAATTATTTCTGCTTCCGTGGCCAGGGACCCTCGGAGAGTGCTGGACGCATTACCGAGGTAATCTTATCAGGCATGGAAGCATACATTCTATTTTCTTTCTCTCAGACTAATATAATGCAAACAAAATTTGGTTTACTCACGCTTGTTCTACTGCTGTCCACAATAAGGAGGAAACATTCAAACGGTACCGACGCCTTCATAACCATGAATCTCATTCTTCCTATGTTTCTGCCCAGAATCAAGCCAAATCTGTTCTTCGACTTGCCAAACACTCTTGCATCAATATCAAATGCACTAAACTATCCAACTCTAGCCCTTCCCCAGCTTTCTGGCATCTAGCCAAAAACCTCTCCAGCAATTTCTCTTCCTCGTCTTTCCCTCCCCTTTCCCACTCTGATGGCACAACCATCACTTCTTCCTCTGACAAAGCTGAACTCTTTGCTTAATCTTTCGCTAGACACTCCACCTTGGATGATTCTGGTGCTGTTCCTCCCTCTCAATTGCCTTGGCAATTATTGGCAATCGACTCATACAGGTTCATCATCACGTTTTCTAAGATCCTCATTGCTATCTTCGTAAAAGACCACACCGGTGTAGCAGTGGCAGACACTTTGTCATCACTCGTTTTCCCCAACTTCGGTCTTCCCCAAGCACTCCACGCCGATAACCCCCCAGAATTTTCAAGCCAAGTTTGGTCGGTCCTATCAAATTGTTAGGATATATGATATCTCACTCTTCCCCCTACTGGCCCCAAGGCAACGCAGTATCCGGAAGAAGCCACCGTAATATAAATAATCAAATCCGCACCAGAATCCTCGAAAGCCAGAGCAAAGATTGGCCCAGCAAGCTCAAAATGATTCAATGGGGATTGAATTCGACACCACAAGACGACAGCATTTCCCCCCATGAGAAAATCTTCAGAATAGCCCCTGTGTTACTATCACTCCGGCACCTAGTACACCCACCAAACCCCCCCTCTGATGCTAACCCTATGATCACACACATTAAGACTCGCATACAATAACTCCAAAAGTGTCAGGATTTGAAAAAGCTAATCAAAGAATGCTACAAACCAGGCGAAAATATTGTTGTGGCAAACCTACCAATCTTAAACGAATTACAGCCTAAATTTAATGGCCTATTTGAAATTATCCACATACTTAACTGCTACCAAGCCATGGTACGCTATAAAGGCCAAATACAGCCATGATGTACCTGGCTGCACACCTGAAGGACCAGGCGTATCCTCCTCAGACTCACTATCATCCTCGGGAACCCTGGTGGGCATACTGCCGCGCATAAGGAGTCACGATAATTTCTGAATTACTAGTAGATAATAATGCATCACTAATAGGCTCATGAACTCGTTGTTCAACAGAACTGTCACTAAGACCACGGGTACGGCGGCGCGACATGTTCACTTGAGGACAACTCCGATTAACTGAGAGTACTTTTCAGAAGTTGTATGATGTTGTTACGTATGTCAAGTAGTCTATTGTTTCACATCACCGTTTGTAGGCCTAAAACAAAAAATCGGTCAACGTCGGTCCCAAAATAGCCGCACAGATTCTGGCCCACCCAACCCTTCCACACCAGTCATGCCTTGTTGTCATTAAGGTAAAAAGGCCACCAGCCAATCAACGCGCTCCCTTTAACCATCCCTTTAAACCAGCTGAGTTTGACATTCCGGGCTCGCCAAGTAAACATGCCACGCCCTCCCGGCCTACCAATCAGAAGCCTCTGTTTTCGGAGCTGACGGCTCCGTGTACCACCTCGCATTTAAACTCGCTCTCGCTCTCTTCACAGGCCATTTCCTCTGGTTGCAATGGGTCTAATGCATCAGTACCAGCCCTATACTCCCGTAAGCCACTAAAAGACATTCGCAACCAGCTTCCAGGAACATATTATGGAGAGAGAAGAGTGGAGGCGAAGGGTAGGAATATTCAAGTCGCGCGTCCAGAACGTTGCACGGCCGAGCGGACGGCTCAGCCAATCACAGCGCCGGAGAGCGGGAGGCGGGACTATATCAAGGGGTGGCGGAGGCTGCCGGGGTCATTCACCTCTCGGGCTCCACTGGGCTAGCTTCTTGCAACCCACATTCTCTCTCTCGCTTGGGCACTCAAGGGAACTCGGATCCACTTATTCCAGCCTCCCAGCCCTCATCCCTTGTTCCAGTAAAGTCCACCTCGGGCCTAGCATCGCTCTCCCCTACTAGGCTTCAGTATCCGGCCGCCTGTTGTCACATCGCTGGCTTGCATACCTACAGCCAAGCGGTTCAAGAGGGACGACAGATAGTAGATGGGAGCGAAGATTTCCAGTTGAGTCTGGAGCTATTAGCCAGCTCTGAAGTGGTGAAATTGTTCCAGTACACACCTAGTAGTACTGCATGTTTTTTTTAATTAAAGGACCCATATTGGGCCCGAACCAGATTCAAAGAAAGAGAGAAAATGCTTGACTAACCCAGTGGTTCCATAAATAATAATTGATGTGTACTTATAGGACAAACTAAAGAGAAAGATACTAGACTTATGTACATACATAAAATGATGATGTGTTAATAGGATAATAGTTATTCTTCATAGAGAAGGCTCCATGCCGATTAGCTATCAATAGTATAGGATCTGGTAGGACAGCAACTAGATATTTAAATTAAAGTAAGATGAGATAATTCTTAAATAGATAAGCAACTATAAGGCTCAGGGGAAATAAAGAATAGTTGCAATTAGATCAGCTTTAGTTTGAGAAATAGGTAGGGAGGACACTAGTCCGTATGATCTACGAAATCTTTTGTTATACAGGAAACATTATCAAATATATTGAAGGAATATTCGGTCAGTTCGTGGTAAGCGTTACGAGCATTAAGTCCAGGATAATAATGTAATCATAGAATCTATGTAGAGGATTAAAACAATGAATCTTGTTCTTGTAGGGGTTTTGAGGTGCTGATCATAATTATTAAGCCATTTACAGAGTTTTATTATTGAATAGGTGGTATATGTAACATATTACTTATTGGTAACAGGGTTAACAGAAAATAAAATCTAAGAGTGCTATAGATAGAGCAATCGAGGTCAAGTGTAGTAATGCCCTGGTTTTGTGAGTAAATATATTGTATAGGGTTAAGAGAACATATAATCTAAGAGTGTTATAGATAGGACAATCGAGGTCAAGTGTAGTAACGCCCTGGTCGTTTGAGTAGATATATTGTATAGGGTTAAGAGAATATAGAATCTAAAAGTGTCAGAGGTAGTAACGCCCTGGTCTCTGAGAAGACACAGTAGGGCCCGGTAAAGTTATCTTATTTTGGAGTTTAGTTAAGAATAAATCTCTTGTTCTATATAGGGAAATAAAGGTTAGATTTATTAATGCCCTGGTCTCTAGAGTAGACACAGCAGGGCCAGGTAAAACTATTTTTATTTTAGAGACTAGCAACGTGACTTTGGATCGAAGTCGAAGTAAGTCAATACCTGAATAGCGGGAATCCAAATAGGTTGTAACGGGAGCTCTAGAGTTCCAATGTACAACCTATGGTGGGTCGACAAAAATATTCAATCTGTGTCTTGAACTCTTTTTGGCCCGAACAGAGAAATAGTTACTAGGGTAGTAGTAAGTTTTGTTAAATAAAGTATACGAACCTCTAAATGACTGTCGAATTATCCCCCACTGTAGTAGTATATTTGGAATAAGAAAATAAGTACTACAGTCATGTTTATTAAAAATCCCGTTGTTCGACCCACTGATGCTGCTCACAGCATCTATAGATGTGGCAGAACTGTAAAGGTCCTCAGAAACACCCAGAACCCCACCAAAAGTCGTAAACATTGCAAAATTATTTGCATGGAGAATATTTTTTGTCACATAGCTATTTCATCAGTTATTTCACTCAATACACAGGGCCTAGGGTACTACATACATGTGAGGATATACATTACACCCCTCCGATCCATAACAACCCGCAGAACCCCACAAATCAACCTAAAATACCGACAATTCATTCCCTGACAAAACAGCAAGGTCCGAGCAGTTTCCCACCAAGAAATTCCATCACCCAGAATGTAAGGTTGCGATGGTGTCACATCTATTGAAAAAAACTTTCTTCTCTCTCTTGGTGTGGCATGTATTGGCTGTACATGTGGCAACATTCACCCTACCCCTCTCCTAGACATCAAAACCCCCCCAACGATCCTCCCAGCCGGCGGCGCTTGTGGCACTTTGCCGCTGCCGACTGGGAGGCTCTCCGGCAGTACTTCTTTGATTTCTCATGGAATTATTTTTGCTTCCGTGGCCAGGGACCCTCGGAGAGTGCTGAACGCATTACCGAGGTATTCTTATCGGGCATGGAGGCATACATTCCATTTTCTTTCTCTCAGACTAATGCAAACAAATCTTGGTTTACTCACGTTTGTTCTACTGTTGTCCGCAATAAGGAGGAAGTATTCAAACGGTACCGACGCCTTAATGCTCAAGAATCTCATTCTTCCTATGTTTCTGCACTGAATCAAGCCAAATCTGTCCTTCGACTTGCCAAACACTCTTTCATCAATAATAAATGCACTGAACTATCCAACTCTAGTTCTTCCCAAGCTTTCTGGGATCTAGCAAAAACCTCTTCAACTATTTTTCTTCCTCGTCTTTCCCTCCCCTTTTTCACTCTGATGGCACAACCATCACTTCTGAGCTCTTCGTTCAAACTTTCACTGGAAACTCCACCTTGGATGATTCCGGTGCTATTTTTCCATCTCCACCCCCCTCTCTCCTACTTATGCCTAATATCCTAATCTCTTCTAAAGATGTATGTTATGCGTCGTTGTAATCCAACTCGCTTAATTATTTAGTCTATAAAGCTCCTTATTTAGGATACTTAGAATAAAATCCTGCTCGACAGGAACACAACTAGCAATAATAATGATCTTTCTAGGTTACTCAATCACGCTCCAAACACAATAAACACACAGGTTAATTACACTAGTTTGTATTACATAAACATTGGTACAGGGACAGGGCACATCCGGATATCAACTATCGAGTATTAGTCCCATGGCGAATCAAGGGTGACTTGGAAAGAGTTAACTAAATTTTACTCCTTCGTGAATAAATGTGTCACTTACAGAGCATCAAACATGAAATATACAATTTATACAAGATAAACACATAATATATGATGACAATACATATACGGGTCAAGTGTACACCGAGAGGAATAATAATTAATAAAGATGGGTAACTGAGACCATATACTTAGGTACACACAGGTAAGCGTGGCTCGAAATACAAATAGGTCGCCAGGCAAGATAGGCGGTCAAAGCTGCCGCTCAAGGTTAAGGTCAAAATGACTGCGGTTAGTTTTGGATAAATATTTGATTTAGTGTAACGTTAAATCAGGATCAAAAGATATGAAGTTAACTTTACTCTTGTTGATACGATATGTTGATACGATAATTAAATTTGCAATTTAACTATAAAAGAATACTGGTGAATAATCTCTCACACGATACACAAACAAAAAATTCAATCGTAAATGAGCTAGAGTCACAGTTCATGAGGAACTCAAATTCACTAAACATAAAGTTAATAAATATAGCGGAACATTTGCTATACATGCAGTGAGTTTGAATAAATTAACAAAATACTATAAATAAAATCAGACACAGAACGAAGTCTATCTACTGTATATGCTCAGGACCGATTCCCACTTTTACTATTTTTTATTTTTTATTTTCTATTTAAGTCTATTGTATTATTATTGTTTTTTTTTCTTTTCTTGGTGGTGGCTGCCTCAAGACAGAGCAAGAACAGGGAAAACACAAGACACAACATAAAACAACGAACAAACACAGACAAAACACAAATTCACACACATCTAGGTCACCCAGGAGAAGACCCAGAGACCAGGGTCACCAAGGTCGCTCCAGCACTCCCCCGGCCCCCGACCACCCGGAGAGGTTCCGATCTCGGCAGGCAGACATGTAGCGGAGCCGAAGCCACAAGCCCGCCCACCACACTTCCAGGCGCACCCTTCATCTTTATTGTCTCCCCGGGCCAGGCGCCTGATGGACTATTATCTAGTCCAACTTACGCCCAACCCCTTCCCCCAAATGACCACTTGTTCACTCAACTATTCACAAGCATTCTCCATTCATTCCTGTTTATTACCACTTCCTTTGACTGATCTATAGTCATTCCTCTATCATCCAAAGCCTGTCTTACACAGTCTCTCCATCTTAATGGGGGTCTTCCTGCCCTTCGATCTCCCCTTATATCTGACTCACATATTCTCTTTGGAAGCCTTTCATCTCCCATTCGTTCAACATGACCATACCAGCTCAGCACCCTTCTGTTCACTCTGGCTGACAAATGTTCCTGCTGCCCCACTCTCCTACATATCTCCTACGTTTTCATTCCTCAATCCGTCTCTACGAGTAACTCCCCACATACTCCTCAAGCAGCTGATATCCATCACATCCAGCTTTCTTTTCTCCTTTTTCTTCGGAGCCCATGTCTCAGCCCCATACATCACTGTTGGTACAACAATTCCTTGATACATTGCACTTTTTACTTTCATTCCGAGATTTCTCATCTTCCACATACTTCCCATTGCTCTGAAAACCTTCCTTCCTTCCTTCACACACTCTCTGGTTTACCTCCATTTCCATACCTCCACTCCTGCTTATCGTTCCTCCTAGATATTTAAAACACTCTACTTGTTCCAATATTTCCCCATCCAGCCTCACGTCTAGATTCACCCTACGATCACCCCTATTACACACCATTACTTTACTTTTATTGACGATCACCTTCAGTTTCCTTCTCCCACGAAGTAGTAACAGATAATAGCCGAATTGAGGGCTGATGAATTATCACATAAAATATAGACGCAGAACTAAGTAGAAACTTATAGTAGCCAAATTACAGGCTGATAAAGTATAGAATTCTATTAAGACACAGAACGATGCAGTATTATATAAATAGCCGAAATAAAGGCTGATGAATACAGGAAAGTATAATCTGAATTCCTAACTTGGTTGTGAAATAATATAATTAACCGGGTAACTTAATTGATCAGATTATTCACAAGAACTAATATAGATTAGAAATCTTGAACATATGTTAATTCAATCTCAACGGAACGGGTTTTTACTTTTAAAGTTGGCGACTATGTACTCTAAGTGATCTCTTATGAAAAATGGACGTAGCACTGTCCGGAGATTGAGATTACGTCTTAAAAAGGAAAATTACTCTCTTTATACACTTCACTACGAACTTGGACACTCAAACAATAATAACACAACTGAATAAAATCTGTGAGCGTTCACTAAGTATTACGTATAGTAGGGAGTATGTAACGTAGGTAAAAAGTATATATAATGTTGACGTGGACTTAAATTGGTTAAATCACGAATATTATATATATAATTAACCTGCACAGATGGAAGTTAGGTTCTCGTAATACGCGAACAAATATGGGCAAGGAGAGTTCTCTATAGAGGCCTCTATGATATTGTTAATTTGACCACTCGCATATTTGATATTACCTTCACAATAATTCCCAAAACATAGTAATTATTATGTTCCTTCCAACAACCAACTCTACTCCTAAAATCGATTAATGAAATATTACAAACACATGTGGCAGTCCGTGGATTCGAACCCAGGACGCTCACACCGAATATCAACACCTTATGCATTACACCACGAAGGCAGTTAAAGAATGGTGGACACTGCCTACGATTTATTATGCAACTTCGAATCCTGCATATCAATCTAAGTATGTACACACATCCCAACTGCAACTCACGTAGGCTATGCATATGTGAATGGAAAGCGCAATTAATGGGGCATTAACCACTAGGGAAGGCCTCTCGATAAATTACTCCTGAACCAATAACACAGAGACACTTAGGGTATGGGTGTTGAAGAGAAGTGATATCCATCAGAGGGAATCTGGACGACGTAGGACTCTTAGTTCCTCCTTCGATTGGACATCAAAGGGAACTGCCTCTCTCACACACAGCTAGAGAAGGTCACTTCTAGCTCTTCTAACACACCTCTGGGTCGCCACACTCGTTGAAGTTTTTATAGGGAAAATGGCTAGCCCTATTCGGAAGTAACTCCGACACTGGTAGATACCCACTAAAAGCTTAGCTAGTGGAAGGTATTGCCTGGTGTTTGCCTATCGATCATATATTTCGGGCAGGTAATATTCGGATGATAATTTGAGTCTAAATTAATTCATTTCGGAATAATAGGGACATGTGGATTTCGATCTTTTAATTATTGTGAAGTTAATGATTGCCTTAAAAATATAATTAACATAGGAATACATGGATATAGTTATTCTTTATTTCTTAAGATTACACTCATATTTTAGAAAGCTTGCATGGGTGCAGGATAATTTTTTTCCATGGATTTGTCTTTTCACCTATTTTCAATGTTGTACGCAAATCTTTCGTTACTCTCTATTTATCAGCTATTGTTGATATAGGTGATCTGCACTGTAGAGGTGGATCTTTTGGTCACATCTGTTGAAATATGACATTGGATGTTGATGAGGGATTAGCATAAACTCCTCTTCATTATAATCCAAATCTGGTTCCTGGGTTGGGTACGCCTTTGTCCCGTATCCCGGACCCTGTGATTGTCCGGAAGGGGCCCATGCAATTGGCCCGGAAATAGGTCATTCTCGATGAGGGGCCCTGCATTTCCTGTAGGTTCCAGTAGAGGGCGTTGATTTATGAGGGTAGACTGTGTTGTTTGCTGATCCCATGGAGAACATTGATTAATGATGATGGACTGCGTTGCTTCTTTCTCGGTCCGTGTCTGTGCCCTTCGCTTCGTTCTTTTCCTCTTCTTTATATTAGCTAGCCTGGCTCTGGTTGGTTTAAACTCGATTCACACATGCACGAATTAACGTCCCGTCCGGCCACGACCCAAAAAATAGGCAGGACGGCATCAATCTGGAGGCCCCATGGTACACATGCATGAATTAACATCCCGTCCATCCCCGACCCCTTTTGCTCAGTTCACACATGCACGAATTAACGTTCCGTCCATCCCCGACCCCTTAATTCACCTGCAAACGAGCAAGGACGCTGGCAAAATCGCCTATGGTCGGTACACGGACGTGCGGTGTCACCAGCTCACGTGACGCGACGGTGCCACATCGTCGACTTTCCTTCCAATGTTTTTTTGCCGCCGTTCTCATCCCGTTCGTCGGCATCTAGACGCCGCCAGTGCAGTCTGTCGGCATCTAGACGCCGAATGTTCCCGTGGGTGTCCCGGCCTGACACGTTTTGTGGCAGTTGCCCCGGCCCACGCCGACCATTTTATGCATGCATAAAATGTTCGCCGCCTCCCGCCCCGCGTCCCGTTTTGCTGGCAACACCACACGTCCCTGTACCGACCATAGGCGATTTTGCAGGCGTCCTTGCCCGTTTGCAGGCGAATTAAGAGGTCAGGGCCGGACGGGATGTTAATTCGTGTATGTGTGAACCGAGCTTAAGTCTCTTCTTGGCTGCATGCAACCCCGTCATCTCAATGTACTTTGCAAAGGATTATGTGGTTGATTAGTATGCTTTAATACATTAAACAAAAATAAATAAAAGTAAAGTAACTGATAGTCTACCTAATGGCATGGATTGAATAAGGAGGTGATAGATGACCAGTTGTCTCAACCCATGATAGCCTATCTATCAGAATCCCTAACTAAATATTGTATACATGGTCATCTATATCAATGACTTAGCTATATTTAGGGTCCTGACATAATTTTGAAGAATTCCGTCTTCGGTAGGAAGGGTTACTGTCCAGGCCGGACGTGGCGAGTGTTAAGCTCGGGTCACACATACACGTTCTAACGTCCCGTCCGTCCCCGACCAAGAAAATAACTTCTGTGTGTGTCCGTGTATGTCCCGTGGGTGTCCCGGCATAACACATTTTCTGGCAGTTGCCCCGACCCACACGGACCATTTTATGCATGCATAAAAAGGACGCCGCCTAGGCGCTTTTTATTAAGAGGTCGGGGCCGGACGGGACATTAGAACTGTATGTGTGAACCGAGCTGTACGGGAGGTCAAGGAAGCACGTCTTGATGGTCCAGAGGTATAATGGCGTCTGGTAGGAATTGTATTTTCCGACTCTTAAGTAAAATATATACTAATTTTGTTGCCTAGGGTTCATTCCCTCTTCACTTAATCATATAAATGAAAATAAGCGTTTTGTTATATACATATTAATGTAAATATCTTTTCACAACGATTTAGTTATAAATTTTATCCAGGAGTTCAGGATATTACAGTAAATTGTGGATTGCATCTGCGATCGTGGGAATTCCAAAACTGATCTCAAATGCAGTACCTCTAAATTTAATCATACGAGGTTTTGTAATTAAATTAACTTGGCCAAGGTAATCTTATACAGTTCTAAATTACTTAATATAAGTAATTCTTTACAATATTTACGATCACTAGGCTCTGGTAGGAAATGGTTCACTCTAATGAGGTTACCCTACAGGAAGGTTATTACCAACACTTCCCAGATACCAGTGTAGTCGAATTATTTCTCACATACTTTCTATCCTCGCTGGGCTTAATACTAAGAAGGCGTACGGTCCGGATGGTGTTCCCCCTGTTGTACTCAAAAACTGTGTTTCCATGCTGACCCCTTGCTAGGCAAACTCTTTCGTCTCTGTCTCTCCTCTAACGTCTTCCCTTCTTGCTGGAAGTTTGCTCTCATTCAACCTGTCCCAAAGAAGGGTGAGCGCCTCTAACTATCGTCCAATTGCTCTCATTTCTTGTGTTTTTTAAACTATTCTTACTTCTAAATTTCTTCAACATTTATCTTCTTATAACCTGCTTTCAGATCGCCAGTATGGTTTCCTTAAGGGTTGCTCTACTGGTGGTCTTCTTTCATATCTTACAAACTCTTGGTTATCCTCCTTTCGGGACTTCGGTGAGACCTTTTCTATTGTGCTAGACATATCGAAGGCCTTCGATAGAGTCTGGCACAAATCTCTAATTTCTAAACTACCCTCCTTCGGTTTCTATCCCTCAATCTGTGCCTTTATCTCTAATTTCCTTTCCGGCCTTTCATTAGCTGCAGTTGTAGACGGCCATCGTTCACTTCCTCATTCTATCAACTACGGCCTCAGGGTTCTGTCCTATCTCCAATTCTCTTTCTAATTTTCATAAATGATCTTCTCAACTGTACCTCCAGTCTTATCCATTCATATGCAGAGGACTCTACCTTACACTATTCAATTAGTTTTCCAAAATGCCCCAGCAAACAATCCCTCCAAGACGAATATAATGAATCCATATAATACTTATCTTCTGATTTAACTACCATTTCTAACTAGGGCAGAAAAAAACCTTGTTGCCTTTAATGATTCCAAAACCCAACTTCTCCATCTATCTACAAGTCGTGAATTCCCAGAGGACTATCCCTTACATTTCAACAATAACAAAAATCAATCCTTCATCTTCTCTCAATATTCTCGGTTTCTCTTTCTCTTCTGCACTCTCTTGGAAGGACCATATTACCAGTCTTGCTAAGGCGGCCTCCCAGAAGCTGGGAGTGCTCAACTGCCTCAAGGGGTTCTCTACCCCTGCTCAGCTTCTTGCTCTGTACGGGGACACAGTGCGTCCTTGTATTGAGTATTGTTCACATGTGTGGGGAGGATCCTCTTACACAGCACTTCTAGACAAAGTAGAGTGTATAGCCTTTCGTATCATGAACTCCTGTCCACTCACCGACTCTCTGCAATCTCTCTCTCTCTCTTCGCCGCAATGTTGCATCTCTCTCGCTATTCTATCGCTACTATAATAATCACCCTATGACTTAAATTGGTTCAAGCTCCGTGTGTCCAGGCATTTTGGCTTGACTGTTCCTTGATTTTGGCCCTGTCACTCTTTCAGTTCTGGGGGAGGCAATCGTCACAGGCAGTTTTGCATTTTCTTTCCCTCGTCCACAGAAGAAAAGAAAACAAACAAATATATATATATACATATATACTGTATATATATATATATACTGTATATATATATATATATATATATATATATATATATATATATATATATATATACAGGATATGGTAGCCCTACATGTTTCAACATTCACTATACCCCCACACCCCCCCTACCCCTTTAACCAAGCACCCAAACACCACACCACCGCTGCCAGGCCACTACAGGACTCCCATTGATGTAATGTCGGTTTTTTTTTTCTATGTGTATGAAAGAGACAAAATACAGGTTGCCTGTAATGAATGCCTACTCCAGAGTCAAAAGTGTGACATTAACCACATTCAAAGGACGTTGAGGTCAAAATGCCTGGACACACAAAGGTTAAGCAGTTTAAGTCATAGGATGAATTAGAGATTGATTGAGGGAGAGAGTTCGAGCGTTCACTAGTTGAGTAGAAGAAAGACTTAGAAAATTTGCCAATTCTTGGGTTGGAGAGTTGGACAGAATGCACTGAGATTGATTTGCAGAACACTGATTGTTGTAATAGCGATTGAAGAGTGAAAGACAACATTGCGGCGTATAGAAAGAAATTGTAGGGACCTAGTAAAAGGATATGAGTTGATGAGGCGAAATGCTTTTGACTCTACTGTTTCAAGAAGTGCAGGGGTGGGGTGAGGAACCCACGGAGACGGTTCAGCACACTCAACTTCTGTGAAGCTGTTTTAGTAAGAGTGGTAATATCATCTTTCCAAGAAAGGTTGGATATAACAGATACACCAAAAATATTGAGTTAGTTAAAGGGAGAAATTGGGTCTTGGAGGCTTTGAAAGTGACAAGATTTTATCTGCCCAAATCAGAAATAATTGATAGATCAGAAGATAGGTGTTCTATGGTATCGTCACATGACTTTTGGAGTGATAGCATACTGAGTTGTTGTGAAAAAACTAGTTTAATAGTGTAAGTTAGAGTCATCAGCATATGAGAGGATGGGACTAGAAGTACAGTTGATGAAATCATTAATGAATATTAGGAAGAGGATTGTAGAAAGGACAGAACCCTGAGGAACACCGGAGTTGTTACATTGAGGAAGTGAGTTATAACCACCCACAACTGTAGCTATGGAACGGTCATCCCGAAATAAGGATGACCAAGAGTTAGTAAGCAAGGAGATCACCAGTAGAGCTCCCCATAAGGAAACCATACTGGTGATCTGAAAGTAGATTTTGGGAAGATAAATGCTGAAGAAATTTTGAATTAAGGATAGTTTCAAAAACTTGACAGACACAAGAAATGAGAGCAATTGGACGATATCTGGAGGGTTCAGAACAGTCTTCTTTGGGACAGGTAGAATGAGAGCAAACTTCCAGCAAGGAAAGACGTTAGCGGAATGGCAGAGGCGAAAAAGTTTGACTAGGCAAGTATTCAGCACGTAAACACAGATTTTGAGTACAACAGGTGGAACACCATCCATTCCGTACACCTTCTTAGTATGAAGCCCAGAGAGGGCAGAAAGTAAATCCTTATAAGACATTATGATGTTAGGCATAAGTAAGAGAGAGTGGGGTGGAGAGGGAGGAATAACACCGGAATCATATAAGGTGGAGTTTTTTGGCGAAGGTTTGAGTGAATAGTTTAGCTTTGTCAGAGGAAGACTTGACAGTGGTGCCATCTGAGTGGGAAAGACGAAGAAGTAAAATTGTTGGATAGGTTTTTGGCGAGATGCCAGCAAGCTTGGAAAGAGCTAGAGTTGGGAAGTTCAGATCATTTGGTATTGATGAGAGAGTTTCTGGCTAGTCGAAGAACAGATTTGGCTTGATTCCAGGCAGAAACATAAAAAGCACGAGATTCTTAAGTTTGAAGGTGGCGGTTCCATTTGAATGCTTCCTCCTTATTGCGGACAGCAGTAAAATAAGTGTGAGTAAACCAAGATTTTTTTGCATTAGACTGAGAGAAAGAAAATGGAATGTATTCCTCTATGCCTGAAAAGATTACCTCTGAAAAGCTTTCAGCACTCTCCGAGGGTCCCCGGCCACATAAGCAAAAGTCATTTCATGGGAAATCAAAGAAGTATGCTACTGCCGAAGAGCCCCCAGTCGACGGCACCAATATGCCACAAGCGCCGCCAGTTGGGGGGATCAGAAGGCCGTAATGGAGAAATAGGACAGGTAACAGTGATAAGGTTGTGATCGGAGGAGCCCAAAGGAGAGAGAAGATTTACAGTGTAAGCGGAAGGATTAGAGGTTAGATATAGGTCAAGAATGTTGAGCCGATCTCGGGCAGTCTGGGATACGGGTGGGCTCCTAAACTAGCTGCTCTAGGTCATTTAGGATAGAAAAGATGTAGGCTTGTTCACCAGGTTGGTCAGTGAAATGGGAGGAGCGCCATTGGTGGTGGTGAATATTAAAATCTCCTAAGATGGAGGCTTCAGAGAACGGAGGGATAGATAGAATTGGTTCCATTTCAGAAGTAAGATAATACAAAAAAATGGGTAGTCAGTAAAATTAGGGGAGAGATAAACAACACAGATATAGTTAGTGAGAGAGTGACAAGATAGCTTGATTCATAGAGTTAAGAATTAAGAAGAGTCAAAGTTGGGAACATGAGAGCAAGAATGATTGTTGCATAGTGCACACATCATCCACTTTTGGCTTTAAATTGAGGATAGAGATAGTAGAAGCCGCCGCTACTAGAAGGATACAGAGAAGGGTGTGCTGTCAGTAGTCCCAGGCAACTGGTTTTCGGTGAGAAACAGAAGATCAGGGTTGGCAGAGGAAAGGTGGTGTTCAACAGACTGGAAGTTAGAGGAAAGGCCACGAATGTCATAGAAATTGATAGTAAGATAAGAAGGTAGCGGTCCAGAGCATTTTGATGGGTCATCGCCAGGGGCCAAGCTAATGAAAGCCTTTCTGGTGCCCTCTGGGGACTCCGAGGCAGGTCGCATTTGATTTTTTGTTTTTTTCGGGATTTTGAATAGCAAGTTTAGTAAGTAAGGTGTTTGTAATGTAGTATATTGAAAGAAAGAGAAAGTGTTTAGGATGGCAAACTGGGTTTGCCCTCTCTTTAGGTGAGGCATGGAAAGGATCAGCTAGGGAGGCGAGGTGGTGAAACAGGAGTACAAGTTTTCCTTAACACCCACCTATAGCTGTCCCTGGGAGTGCCGCCCTGTTTGGATGGTGCCTACAGCCTCCTCCGGTTCTCTCTATACACGAGGGATATGGTAGCAATACATGTCTCAACACTCACGAGACCCCCACACCCCAATACTCCCTCACCCAAGCACCCAAACACCTCCCCCCCACATGGCCACTTGACCACGCTGTGTTGCCACGTAGGGCCATAGAGACATGGTCTGGTCTGAACAGGCAGTATAAAGCTTGGTGAGATGTGGCAACATCCATTCCACCCTCCACACGTGATGATACGTATCCCAGCAGAGAATATGAATATGCGCAGAAAAATTGGCCCATAAAATGTACGTAGCTGCTGACAGTCCATTGACTCGTGGTCCAGAAAAATTAACCCGTAAACGGCTGCAAAGCTCATAAGAGGTTTTACTGGGTGATGGCGGAAAAGCTCTTAAGAGGGAGGCCTTAAAAAAACATTTAAACAGCCCCAGTAGCACTAAACAATTGTGTTTTTGTTTTTTTGTTTTTTATTCCCTATACCTCATATCACTCCTCCACATCCCCTCCTTCCTCCCTTTCCGCTCCCCCTTCAATTATCACCTATTTTCCCTGTTATTCCCTTATTTGTTGGTATATTTTTGTGCTAACATTAGCAAACTGTGTGGAGGATGTGCTTACGTGCCTAGCGGGTGTGTTACATGACCGAGTGTGTGTATGAGTAGGCTCAGTGTGGCTTGAGGCCTCGTGGAGGGAGGGGTTGCCTCAATTTTCTCCATAATTCATGAATGGGCTGGTCCATCTATATTCGCGATTTTGACCAGAAAAATGATATTTTAACTTGTTTTATTGTTGTTACAGGTTACTATCTTCATAGTGAAGGTAGAATAGGCTCATATGAATAAGTAATAACGATATTTATCGTAAAATGACGATTATAGGCCTGAATGGAGCCAATATGCTCGCCCATGGGGAGCTAGTTCAATACCCCCCCCCCTCGCCGTTTTCGGGTTAAGGAGCCGACACTGATCGGGTTAAATGCGAGAATAAAATAATTCATCTATTATTACACTACCGGCTTGGTAGTGTAGTGAAATGTGTCCAACGAATTTAAGAACACCCTGTATATAACTACATAGTGTAAGCTAATTTAAGAACACCCTGTATATAACTACATAGTGTAAGCTAATTTAAGAACACCCTGTATATAACTACATAGTGTAAGCTAATTTAAGAACACCCTGTATATAACTACATAGTGTAAGCTAATTTAAGAACACCCTGTATATAACTACATAGTGTAAGCTAATTTAAGAACACCCTGTATATAACTACATAGTGTAAGCTAATTTCAGTGTACCATAAAACTCGTTTGAAATTCAAACTGCTACGAGTGCTGCGAGGATTCATGTATAATTTATAGCTCTATAACGCCTTAGAACAAAATAAACTGAGAATAGTGTACAGTCATACGAATGTGAAAACTCACGGGTATACTCATATAACAAACTATGGACTTTAGACAAATTCTGATTGTATTTTTTGGAAACTGCGTAACAAATAATAAATATTTCTTATATATGAAACTTAAAGTTAACACTCAAAATTTTGATTTACGATGGTGCGAAGTCGAAATATGTTGGAAGAACAAAATATGTTTAATCTGCATCACTTTAATCGATCATTATTTGAATATTATGTGGGTTTTGCTACTGTAATAGTGTAAATCGGCCTTTCGTCTTTCAATTGTGATATGATAGATTGTAGTAAATGTTATTGGTGTTGCTGCAAATCGATGTGGAATGAATATATTGGGTATACATCGATAATTTGTATTTGACAAGAACTAATTTTTATTTTATACATATAAAAACATCTGTTGATAATAAATACATTTTGATGACACATTTGGAATGAAAGTGAAAAGTGCTTATTGCATAGTATTTTTTGTTATTGCTTTGCATATAACAATATTATTATGACTGTGTATACTCTGAACATTATTATGACTGTGTATACTCTGAACAGCGATTAAATATTTGTTGCTTATCGATTTTAATTAAATGTGATAGTTTGATCATATGGGATTGTTTTTCCAGTTGTATATTAGTATGGATCTTGCTCTAAATATGGATGAATAATACATTGCATGTAGAGGCAATTATTATGGAATAAAACAGCGATAACATACATATAATCGTCTCGCAGTAGTTCAACAAGCGTTTGAGAGTGAACGTTAATGGTATTGAGTTCCAGGAAACTTGAGTGAGAATGAAAGCGTTAAGGTATATTTGCATAGACTATTACATATGTCATAGGCCTGTATACTTTCTTGTGAGCATTTAGCTAGACTATTTTTGCGGGAGCCATTGTGCTTTAGTAAGTAATGTTATTATAATTGTCCATGCAGGAAAGTGTTGTATGAATTAATGCTTGCTCAATTGAGTTTGACTATATCTTTGAATAATCTATAGTTAGGCAGTCTTTAATGGAAGCAACAGCCGAAGTAGAGTACTGTTCTGTCTATAGGAAATTATCAATATGTTCTTACCTTTTATAATTTGTGTAGAGTTGTCCAATTTTAAAACCGTGTGAGGCTGGAGATCTCCATAATTTAGTTATGCAAAAGAAGTATTAATTTGTGCTGGATCAGAGTCAGAATACAATTTTTGTTTTATGAATGGCTGTGTTTTATCCATTCAAAATACAGATACCGGTGTATATATAAATACATACTAGACAAGAAGCGTCTAAATGCATACATGAATTTTAATTTACTGTGACACTAATACTCTATGAAACACATTGGCGCAAGACTGGTCTCCAATATTTCGTATACCATATTATTAACATGACAATTTTCTGTGGAAGCACGTTACGTTATTTTGTTCTACATGTAATACATACAGTGCCAGCAGACACCATACATTAAATTAGGTGTATATTGAATATACTTCTTGGCAGTGGTATACACACATAATTTACTTGTGGCATCATTCACATTGGAAATATAAACAACTGCTATTACTGCCAAAGTAGTTATATAATACTGGAGGTACCCATAAACGTTTAATTTTTAACAATAAAAGGTGTGAGTACGCCACCAAAACATTGACGGATCCTTTTATCGAACACTTCTCAACGAGACTATTATGTGTTCTGATCAATCAGCATCCATGAGCCATCTGCTGTTGCTAGAGTGCTGCAGGCTGGACCAGAGCGAAGCTTGGACGTAATAAAACTATAAAAAAAAGACTGAATGAATAGGGCTCTTGTTATACGCAGTACAATGTTGTAATTTGTGATTAGTGAATGACTTGCTTTTGCTTGCCTAATTGGCAGTCATTTTTGCTTCAAATTAAATCAAAAGTCAGATCCTGTACCGTCAATCAGGGAAGCATATCTCCCAAGTGTTGATTCATTGTCCTGTTTATTGTACGACTTTTAATTTAAAAATATATTCTATAAATTATAAATAACTACTTATGTAAATTACTAGACAGATAAGATATACACGTAAAAATACAACTACAAAAACAGTGTGTCTAATATGTTCATAGGCATACCACTCTCAATACTACCACCAATGTAATACATTAATAAACACTAGTAAACAAACAAGCAAACAAAAGACATACACACGCAAATAAATTCACCCCAACCCAAAGCAATCGTAATAAAACAAGGCAAGGCAGAAATACAACACAGCTGGGAGAGCAAAAACAAATATGGAAGAATGCCGCAAAAATAGAAGGGGAGCAGGGCTGGAAGATATGGACATGGCACAATGGAATGAACCAGAAAATGCCTAGAGAAAATGGGAACAGGAGAAAACGGTGGGCAGAGATATATGTTTAAAGTGCGGAGTAGAGAGAGAGAGAGAGAGAAAGAGAAAGAGAGAGATAGAGGGACGGGTAGATAAAGATAACAAAAACGGGCAGATCAAAACATCGCGAACAGACATTTACAAACGAAATCAAGCAGCAAAGGTTTTACTGATTTTCGCTAGTGTTGGCGTTTCGTTCAAGATGATGATAGGGCTGCCCGACATTAAGACACCGAACCATATGCAGAGGCAAATACAGACAACTAGAATATTTAATTATTTTCGACAGTTGTTGAATGATCAATAATGCAATCATGACTACCCTGCAAATTGCATGTAAATCCCACCTGGGCTATATATAAGAGCCACTTTTCAAATGCCCTCATTAGTGCCACAACGTCGTCACAATTCAATAGCAAATATCTAAAGAAGTAATGTTAATTACTGTTGATGTACATACGTCCTCAATTAGTCCTATGGTTTACACAGTCTATAGTGTTCTGATGTATTGTACTAACAAAATATTGTTTTGCAACACGTACAAATCAAAGATGCAGTTGCATGTTCACCATGCTTCCATAACCCCTCTCATTAGCATTAATAACAGGTTGTAAGGTCTCCTGTAAATAATGCTAAAACTAAGAAAACAAATATTTTGTTGGAGCACTTCAGTCGTGGTAGTTGCAAGTTGCAAAGATTTTGATATATTGAAAGAACACATTCATGAGAAGACTAGCGGTACACTGATAAATATGTTGCACAACACAACCTAGGTAACAAAAGGTCATGATCATTTACTAGGTCCTTCTCAAGGTAAAAAAATAATGAGATTATTTATGGTAGTTTATTCTTTTGTTGTTGTTGTTGTTGCTGTTCCCCTGGCCGAGCAGCCCCAAGGTCCCGAGCAAGACCAAGGCCATAACCGAGCACCCCCACAAAACCCTTCCTGGTTACCACTAATAAAGCCCAGGTGACCGAAGCCACTCCAAGGCGGGGAGCTGAGGAGGGTGCGAAAACGCCAGGGAAACCCAAGCCCCACCCAAGGCCTGTGCCCCTCAATAATTATGAAGGGAAAGTTGAAGGGCAAAGGAAAAATGTGACGCTTTGGCTCTCAATCTGCCAACCTATATAGTTGGCAGTAGGGAGGTCAATCTGCCAACCTATATAGTTGGCAGTAGGGAGGTCAATCTGCCAACCTATATAGTTGGCAGTAGGGAGGTCAATCTGCCAACCTATATAGTTGGCAGTAGGGAGGTCAATCTGCCAACCTATATAGTTGGCAGTAGGGAGGTCAATCTGCCAACCTATATAGTTGGCAGTAGGGAGGTCAATCCACGAAAGAGACACGGCGCCGTCACTTGAGATCTAGAATATATATAAGTAAAAGGAACAGTCAGAGTAAGCTATGGGTATGGCAGAGATCGCTCAGCTCTCACTCTGATAGACCAGCCCATCACCAGCTAGCCTTACTCACACCGACTGTTAAATAGACAAAAAAAAAAAAAAAAAAAAACGCAAGCACAGACAAGCACATGACAACATAGACAAACAAAAACAAAGTCACATAAATACTTTCAGTCAGACGCACACACCGAGGCAGATAAAGAGACATACATTATAAATAATACTATAAAGGAGACACAGAGAGATAACAAATACAGACAGGCAACCATTTACAAACACTCATATATATTAAGTTTACCTCACAGATACGCGTGAGCTACAATTTGTGTTTACTTTCAGCTGGGACTCAAACCACCGACCGTCGGGACGAGAGCCCATGTTTCAATTATCTGTACCACGGCCTGTTAAAGAATATATAACCTTTTCCTGTTTATATTAAGGAGAGGGGAAATCCTACTTGAAGAAAGTATTACCTTCATACACAAGTTGTATGACCCACATTCCAGAGTACCATGCTGGGAATTTTACAAATACTCCCACGTAACTTGGGTTGAATTGATTTAATTTAATTCTCAGCCAGCCAAGCACGAGAATAATTTGAATTTAAATTATCACACATATATACGTGAGCTACTACGTGTTATTACTCCCAGCCGGGACTCGAACCACCGACCGTCAGGACGAGAGTCCATCCTTTAATCAACTCTACCACGGCGTGATAAAGAATATTTAACATTGTCCTATATATATTTAGTAGCTCACATGTATTTGTGAGATATACTTAATATTAATAACTCTAGTACTTGGCTGAATGCAAATTAAATTAAATAAATGCAACCTGAGTTACATGGGACTATTTGTAAAAATCGCTGTATGGTATTCTGGAATGTGGGTCCTATGACTTGTGTATGAAATGTAATACTTTCTCTAAGTAAGATATCTATTATCCTTAGTATAAACAGGAAAAGGTTAAATATTTTTAATCACGCCGTGGTAGAGTTGTATAAACCATGGACTCTCGTCCTGACGGCTGGTGGTTAGTGTCCCGGTTGAGAGTAAAAAATAGCAAAATATATGTAATATTTACCCCTGGGGGTAAGGGAATAGAATATGCCACACGTGCCTTCTGCGTGCCGTAAAAGGCGACTAAAGAGGTTGGGTCGATGGGCTTGCACCCTCCCACCCGTGCAAAAATCCTTACGGCAACGATGAAAGAACGAACAGCCTCGGATCTGGACGAACCTAATGTTGACGAACTCCGACTTACCATGGACAGTCTAACGATTGCGACTTGGAATGTAAGAGGCATGAATGATGACACAAAATAGTGAGAGGTCCTGGAAGTGTTAGTGAATGCCAGGCTGGATGTATGTGGAATAACTTAGACCAAATAGAGTGGTACATGTGTGAGAGAGTGGGAGTGTGGAATGGGTGTGTGTGCTAGAGGGAGTGAGGGAGCGAAAGAAGCTGCGTGTTTGTTTGTAAGTAATAAATGAAAGGAGTGTATAAGAGACTATGGGTCTGTGGGTGCAAGGATTCTGTGGGTGAGAAAGAAAGTAGGAATACAAACGTGGGTGGTTGTGTGTGTGTATGCTCCGACAGAGGATAAAACTGTAAGGGAGAAAGAGGAGTTCTAGGTGAATGCCTAGATAAGTTTGGCAAGAGCGAACAAATATTTCTGATTGGGGATATGAATGGGAAGGTGGGTGATAGGAAAATTGATTGAGTGGTGGGAGAGTGGGGTGTACCATCAGAGGGGAATGGGAATGGTAGTGCACTTGCGGACGTATGTGTGGGGAGGAGGCTGTGAATACTTCTGTTCTGACACAGAATGATACACAGGTGCACATGGAAAGTGGTGTGGACGAGGAGGGATGGGACAGTGGAGGAACGAAAGGCACTGATTGACTATATACGTGTGGATGAACGAATGAAGAAATCTGTGCTGAATGCTAGGGTGTATAGGGGAATGGGGGGGGGGGATCTGTCGGAGCATTATGTAGTAGTAGCTAACATTAGGATACAACATAAGTGGGTGAGGAGAGCTGGAGGGAGGCAAGATGAAGGTGGAGTGGCGAAGAAGGTGGAGAGGTTGCAGGAGGAGGAGATCAGGGAAGAATTCAAGATAGCAGTAAAGAGACAACTAGGTAGGTTTGACCTGGAGGGTATGGAGGAAGTGGAGGAGGTGAGCAAAGCGTTAAAGGAAGAGATATATGTGCAGCATGTGAGAAGGTGTGTGGAGTAAGGAGAAATGGGAGTGAAGGGTACAACGTGGTGGACTGCAGAGGTAAAACAAATAGCTGTTGAAAAAAGCGTATAGAGAGTGGTTGAGTAGTAGAGGGAACGAAGATTTGGAATGCCAGAAAAAAACGAGGTACTAGGAGAAAAACAGTGGTGAAAAGAGTAGTGAAGGAAAGTAAGAGAAGAGCAGATGAGGAATTTGGAAGGAATCTAAGTGTAAAATGGAGAGTGTAAGAAACTGTTCTGGAAAGAGGACAAGAAAGTTAGAGCGGGTAGCAAGGGAAATAGTAAGGATGTGAAAGATAAGAATAGGCCAGTGATAGTCGAGAAGCAAGAGAGTCGAAAGATGGAGGGAGTAATTCAACGAATTGCTAAATGTAAGGAATGAAGCACCAGAAAACATAGTTGGATGGGGTATGGGAGGGAGAGGAAGATAAGTAGTGGAGGAGGAGGGGGGATCAGGAGGTCAGAAGTGTGTAAAGCCATGAAAAGAGTGAAGATGAGGAAAGCTTCAGGATAGATGGAATGTGTTGGGAAATGCTGAGGTATGGTGGCGAGATAGTGACCGAATTGGTATGGAACATGTGTAAACTAGCATGGGAGAAAGGGAGTGCACCTGATGACTGGAAAACAGGCATTATAGTCCTCCTGTATAAGGGTAAAGGGGAAAGAGGAGTGTGTGGTATCCACCAGGGAATATGTCTTCTAAGTGTAGTAGGGAAGGTGTACAGCAGGGTAGTGACTGAGAGTGTCAGAGCGAGAACAGAGAAATGGATAGGAGACGAGCAGGGTGGGTTTAGGAAGGGAAGAGGATGTGTAGATCATATTTTTGCCCTGAAATGTCTTGTGGAGAAGTGACATAAGTTGTATGCTGCCTTTATGGACTTGAAGAAGGCCTATGACAGAGTTGATAGAGAAGGTTTGTGGAAAGTACTGAGGATATATTGAGTAGACGGCAAGCTGCTGAAAGAAGTGAAGAGCATATATGAGGGTGCACAGGTGTCAGTACGTGTAGAGTCATGAAAGAAATACAAGTAGGAGCAAAGGATGTTGGTGTACCTCTGATAAGGGAAGGAAGCCAGTGGAAGTTGCCTGTACTGCTATTTTCTGATGATACTGTTCTGATGAGCGATAGTGGATGGGAGTTGCAGGGGCTGGTAAATATGTTTGGAACAGTGTGTGAAGAACGGAATCTGAAGGTAAATGCAGGGAAGAACAAGTTTATGGACTTTGAAAGGGGTGCAACCACAGAGTGTGAGGTGAGGTTGAACAGTCAGACTATAGAGAATGTCAGCTCATTTAAGCATTTGAGTAGTGTGTTGAGTAAAGGTGGGAGTATGTATGAAGAAGTGTGGGAGAGGGTGCAGCAGGGAAAGAGGGTTGTAGGAACGCTGAAAGCAGTAACAAGAAGTACGGTGGTCAGTATGGAAGTAAAGAAATCCTTGCATGACAGTGTGGTAATCCCGACATTGACTGACGGGAGTAAAGCACGGACGTTGGTGAATAGACTCAAACCAAGAGTGAGAGGGGTGGAAATTAGTTACTTGAGAAGTGCATGCAGAGTTACATGGAGGGATAGACAGATGAATGAGGAAGTACGAGAGAGGTGTGGTGTCGATGTAGATGTGCTGGAAAGTGTGAAAAGGAACACCTTGAGATGGTTTGGCCATATGGAACATATGGGAAGCGGGAGAATGACTAAGATGGTGTACAACAACGAGGTGGAAGGACACAGAGGGAGAGGTAAACCGAGAGAGATGTGGAAGGATTGAGTGAAGGTGGTGCTGGTTGGGAGGAGGGGTGTCGACTGACTGGGGACAGAGGTGATTGGGGGAGCTTCGTTTGCGGTGACCCCTTCGGGGATCACGGTGTCAGGCACTCGATATTCATATACATATATATATATATATATATAATACCCTCATTGTTCCCTGATTAAATAGCAATGTATGAATATTCCCATATTCAAAATATGCTATAGGGGTGCAATGCCTGGTGAGTTATCTGCTCAACAGGTGGCGTTGTGTGTGTGTAAGTGTGAGAGTCCGAGTGTAGGGGGTGAGACAGTGAAGCACGGGAACGAGGTGGCTTCAGATATGGGGTCGTTTCGGGCCATGAGTGAGCACCGTGCCTCATGTGAAGGCAAGATGGCAGGTGCTCGTTGTACTCTACGTGCTTCACATGTCTCACTCCCTAGACTGGAACAAGACCTCACGGGCTTCACTGTTCATTGTAAAGCGGTGAATGTTAAGGCTCTCAGCCTATGCCCGAGAGGAAGTAAGTTGGAATATAGAAAAAAAAAAAAAAAAAAAAAAAAAAAATATATATATATATATATATATAAAGGCCTATATATATATATATATATATATATATATATATATATATATATATATATATATATATATACTGTGTATATACATCCAAAGTTTTTGATAGGATCTGGCACAAATCCCTTCTTACCAAACTACCATCATTTGGTTGCTATCCCTTTAACTGTGCCTATATCTCCAATTTCCTTGGTGACCGTTACGTAGTTGCAGTTGTGGATGGCCATTGTTCACTTCCTCAACCTATCAACTCCAGCATTCCTCAGGGTTCTGTCCTATCTCCAGTTCTGTTTGTATAATTTATTAACTCTCGGAAGCGCAGGGAAACTTACATTAACTTACATATCATCTACCTTGTTTAACCATGCTACGAATAGCCGACATGCATAAATGTGTTGGGTTATTACTCTGTTTAAGCCCACTATAATCACGTCTCCTCTCATAAGTTAAATATAACAAGAAAGAAGAAACCCTTGCTACAATATGAGTGTATGAAATAGCCATACAAATCGAATTGTCACACTGCAATTTATTCATGATAAAATATTTTGCCGTTCTTCGGAATTTACACTGTAATTTTCGTTATACGAGTTACTACTATAGATAAGTTTTCATATGAAATAAGAAACATTATTCACCCTTATTCAAATGGTACCATCAGAATTTGTTTATCATCAAATTGTTTTCTAAATTTGAATAAATATAACATAATATCACATGAATACTCAACATGGAGGCGTAACTGAATATGTTAATTATACTATGATTTTGAACCACAAGAATGATGTGTATATCTGTCTATTACAGGACGCCATGATCCCCAAAGGGGTGGCCGCAAACGTATCACCCCGATGCACCACTGTCCCCAGTCAATTGACGCCCCTCCTCCCATCCATCACTGCTTTCACGCATATACTTCTTAACTCCATCCTTCCACCTTTCTCTCAGTTTAAGTCTCCCTCTTTGACCTTCCATCCCACTCTCGTACACTCTCATAGTATTTCTCTTGCTTGCCATACGTTCCATATGGCCGAACCATGTGTTCCTTTTCGCACTTTCCAGCACATCTACATCCACACCACACAGCTCTCGTACTTCCTCTTTCGTCTGTCTATCCCTCCATGTAACTCTGCACCCACTTCTCAAGTAGCTAATTTCCACCCCTCTCACTCTTGGTTTGTGTCTCTCTAACAACGTCTATGCTTCACTCCCATATGTCAATATCGGGATTACCACACTATCATGCATTACGTGTACTTCAATATAATTATATTACAAAAAAATTAGAAATGTTAATCTAGAATATTACCGTAAGAAAATTCAAAAAACTTTGAATTGTCATAGTGAAAATTGATGCCAACTAAAACAAATTCTTAGACTTCATCTGACTTTGCACGGCCGTAATTCAAAATTTTGAGTGATGCCATATTTCTATTATTGAAACTATGTCTAATCAGAATGTGTTTATAGTCAAGATATTTATATGAATATTTATAAAAAAAAATATTGGTCAGTAAAGATCTGTTCGAAATATAATGCAATTATACACTAATAATGTGACTTATAGAGTGATATATTATAGATCAATGTATAAAGCAATGCATGATAAAAATAATCAAATTTTATCTGCATGTTTTGTTTGTTTGAAAATGTTAACCAACTTCCTTGTTTGTTTATACAATTATTATTTTTCTATACTGAACACTCGTACCGTACCGATCAACAGTTGGTAACCTTACCGTAAAACGTAGCAATCGGTACATTCCCAACTGGAGTGAACAACAAAATGTATAGGCCTGGCAGAAACTGACCTCATCATCTGACTGCTGGGGCTACACTGAGATTCATTCCTGCATCACCAATATAAGGCAGATTGCATCAATGCAGCATTACCAAGGTTTTCATTTACTTTATCACTACCAAAACTTATCATAGCCCAATTTTCACGCGAATCATATTTCAAGTTTTTGTGTACAAAATGTCCGAAAGTTTAGCCATGCAAATTGCATAATTGTCCACTTTGGACAATACCTCCAAATCACGCGATTCCAGGTCCTGAGCGTCGGGAGGTTACTGATCATGTCGACTGTATAATTATTTAGTCCTATCCACTCATACGCTGATGACTCTATCTTACACTACTCAAAGAGCTATACACAACAACCCACTATGCAGTTACTTTTATACTAACTTGTGATGAGGCCATAGCACATCTATCTTCTGATCTACCATTTATAGTTGAATGGGGCAGAGATAACCTTGTTTCTATAAATGCTTCCAAAACCCAATTTCTCCATTTATCTACCCGTCACAATCTTACACACGACTACTCTTTACTCTTCAACAACACACACATCAATCCTTCATCTTCTCTCTATATTTTAGGTGTTTCTTTTTCTTCTGACCTTTTTTGGAAAGACCATATTACCACTCCTGCTAAAACATCTTTCTAGAATGTAGGTGTGCTCAACCATCTCCGTGGGTTGTTTAAACTCTGTACAGCGTCTTGCTCTGTGCAGTGACACTGCGCACATGTATTGAGTACTGTTCACATGTGTGGGGAGGTTCCACCCATACTGCATTTCTCGAAAGGGTAGAGTCAAAAGAATGTTGTTTCATCAACTCACCACCTCTAAGTAATTCTCTACACGTCGCAATGTTGCATCATTCTCACTCTTTTATCGCTATTACAATAATTAGAGTCATATTCTTAAAAACCCATACCTTCCCTTAACTTGCCTTTCCCTTCCAAGGAATTTTCTTTCCCTTCGGTATTCTTAAAGAATTCCTTGGAAGGATTTGTTTTCGGAAGTGTTGGTAGCTCTGTTCCACAGGCGAAGCTAGGCGCGCACCAGCTGGTATGCCGGAGGTAGTAAACAAACATTGTCAAACAAACGTTTCCATGGGTTTACTTGCATTATTGTTGCCCAAAACATGATTTACACCACCAACATTGTCTTCAAAGCATATTATGTTGACTTGCACTAACACAAGAATGAATTGTCAATTGTCAATTGTCAACATGATATTAATAAATACATTATACAGGTTCCTAGCTCTAAATCGCGCATGTACACCAACAAGCCATATTCTGTTGTAGTATTTAGTCTTAGGCTATAGGCTTTTATCCAAGAATATAATTACATATAAACTGATATAAGAAACAGGGAGGAGAGAGAAATGAGATTAGCCGAAGGTAGTGCAAATTGGTGTACCGTATATCAAGCATGAGCACATTTCAATTACTAGGTCTAGCCTAAGTCTTCCATTTCTGACCAAAACGTAACAACTAGGCTAGGCTATAGGAATCTTACAATAGACTTCACTATTGAGAAGTATTTACCTTCAATTAAAGTTCAATACACAATATAGGGCCTAGTCTGGCATATTCTGGTGTGCTGAGTTCAAATACTAACTTGAGCTTCTGTAGGCCTATATATATATATATGCCTAGGCTATATTTGTTTTCTGCTCAACAAAAAACAAAATAGCAGCTAGGCTATATTTGACGTAGGCCCATTTTGGGTACCTAGGCCTATATATATTTGTGTTCTAGGCCTACTCAACAAAAACAAAATAGCAGCTAGGCTATATTTTATGTAGGCCCAAATTGGGTAAAATTGCAGTTAGATTTAATATTGAAACTAGTTTTTCTCAATGTTTTTATTTATTTAGGCCTAGGCTATGCAATTATTTTATTTTTATTTTTTTAATTCAAGAAAACTTTTGCATGTTCACGGTCATAACCTCTATGCGTCTAATTTGACCGTCTATTTTATTTTATTTTATTTTATTTTAATACATTATTTGGGTAAGGGTTGTGTCAGCGGGCGTACCGTCCGCTGCTTGCAGTTACATTGACGTCTAATTTGACTGCTGTTATTTGCTCCTGCTGGTAATATATATAATGATGACAAAAGTCTTGGAAGGTGATAGGAAGCAAAGCCCCCCTCAAACCATTATTGTATCCCACGGCCAGGTGTTGAGTAAATTGTTTTATACCAGCCGTGGGATACAATAATGGGTTGTGGGGGGCTTTGTCCCCCTCACCTCCCATGACTTATTGTCATCATCATATATAATACCAGCAGGGGCAAATAACAGCAGTCAAATTAGATGCGAATTTAACTGTGAACGTGTGACTTTGTATAAAAAGTGGACGGTACGCCCGCTAACACAACCCTTTCCATTATTTGTTATTTGCCCTCCTGCAGACAATATATATATTCATGAAAATAATTTCTGGAAAGGTGAGGCCCCCCTCAACTTCAGAAGCGGACAAAATAGAAGTGAACTTAACGGTTCGCGTGCGAATCGCCGCGAAAGGTTGCTTGGATAATACTGAACCTTTATTAGCCTATACAGTATGTGATTCTTCCAATTTTGACATTTATTTTTGTTCTTGGGTAATCTGAATAAAAGCTGCATCACCAATAGTTATGATTTATGCATCAATGAGTAGGTTATTCATCATATTATGTTATTCATTAGCATAGTTTTCAAGATTGGAGGATATTCTCACATTCTTTACTCCCCCCTCAAACTCTCGGCTACCATATAGTTTGATAAAGGCTAAGTTACCATGTAGTTAGGAAAATATCTTTGTAAGGCCTCGCCCAATTTCTTACGGATTGCTCACATAATCAGGCATAATTAGAGTTGACGATAACAATGGTAGGAAAAGCGCTTGAGATAGCCTATCACTGGTGGACTACATACGTAGATCTAATTATATTCCCTTATCTACTGTATGTCAGAATACCATACTTATTTCTCACCTTCAAGACTAGAGTACTAAGGATATAAATTCAGACATAAAATCCACAAATTTTATTTGAAACACCGTGTGGGGGACTCGGGTGACTAATGGTGTTTTCCTTACAAACATTGAGTATATTTGACTATAATTGCATTGCTGATTCAGTCCTTTCAATGCATTATCCCCTAATTAGCGGGGCCCGACTTAAGTCCGTATCTAAAAACCTGGACTATGTGGCGGGGACCGACTTAAGTCTGTGTGCAATTTTTGAGCAAGAATGGTTGTAAGAGAGAGAGGAGCGATGGGAGGAGCATAGGTTACCTCATGACCGCTCGGCACGGACGCCGGGGCGCCTACTGACATCTACTCCACACCACTCCACCCTCCCTACCTCGCCACACAGGGAATTATATAAGGAAATTACCGTATTTTAGGGTTTTTGCACTCGTGTTGCACGATCATTGCAAGAGAACGCGTGGTCGTAGAAGGATGGTTCTGGTGTCATTGGAAAGCTCAATTTACGCCCTTTCAGGGATACATAATTGTATTACGCTCTGGCTCTTGTTTATGCATGAAAAAGAGCACGGAAACAAGGCCATTTAGGGTAAAAAAATAACGCTGGGCGCGTAGTGGAAAAAACTGACGGGCCCGCTCGTAAGGTGTTAATATTGTGCACAGTGTGACTACATTTTGACACATGTTAATGTAATAAGTTTGAAAATTCAGGTTTTGAGGCTTGCCAGGGATCAAGAACAATCCCAAGTTTTCAACAAAATCTCATACCATACTGTATACAGCCCAAAATAAGTAGGCAATTTTTGTTATTAGCAATGTTGTGCTCTAATCTTAGAAATGTTCTTTTAGCCTACCAGCCTTTTAGCTACTACAAATGTTAGTAAGTTAGCCTATACACTCGGCATAATGAAACGCTATATGTTAGCCTAGGCCTATCTTAGGTTCTCATGTTAAGTTATTTTGTTTGGATATTTAAAGAAAGTAGAGGGATTAGGCTAGGATATACTGTAATGAAAAATTAGGGTAGCCTATAATTGTACTCACAACCAATCGGTATTGAATAGTGTTTACAAATAGGTTTTTCAAGGGATTTTGTTTTGATTAGGCTAATATGATGACAATATTCAAGCAGACACTGCGGCAATATTAGCACGCTCTATTCGTCAGTTTTGACCACTTTTTTCTGAAATCATCCCTCGGCCAGTGGTTATTTGCCTCCTGCTGGCATTATATATGAATATGATGATGACAATTATGTCCGCGGGGGGCGGGGGGGGGGGAGGGTTTGAACACCAAACACTATCAAATTAGAAGTAAACGCAGAGAGCGTGCAAACTGCTGCTGTAGTCTCCTTGAACTGTAGTTAAAATACCCGGTAGCTATCGAATAATCTAAAAACACGCTCCCTGATAGTGTACATGGCTATGAAAATCAGGGAAATATTATAGTGAAAAGGTAACTCGGACTTTCTATTATAGAAAGTACAGTAATAAAGGTAGGGATGTAGTATTCAAGGAATTTTGAGCGTATCACCCGTCTTGTTTACACTACTCCTACTCGCACGCTCGTGATCACGTTCCCGTCTATTTTGACTGCCGTGGGATACAACATTAGGTTGAGGGCCCCCCTCACCCCCCCCATGACTTATTGTCATCATCATATATAGGCCTATTGCCAGCAGGGGAAAAATTACTTAAAAAAAAGAGTAAAAATAGTCGAAAACGTAACCGCAAGCGCATGGCCTATGTAAACATAACGACCGTACTCCCGGATACTACATCCTTCGTGAAGGATGTAGTATCCGGGTGTACGGTCGTCCTGTTTACATAGGTAGTGCGCTTGTGGTTACGTTCCCGTCTATTTTAACGGTTATTTTTTCTGTTATTTGCCCCTTGCTGGCAATATAATGTAGGCTATGATGATGACAACATGTAATGGGGGGGGGGGGGAGTATTGTATACCGCGGCAGTCAAAATAGATGGGAACATGATCGCGAGGGTTCACTGCTGCCGCCGTTACGTTCCGCGTAGTGTAAACCAAGGCAGGCGCCATGTAGTATGTCCAAATACTACATCCTTCCCATAATAAATAAGCAAAATTTTAATATCCGGTTAGCCTATCTGAGGTGAGCCAATTCAGACAAAATCTAACAAATGTTGGCTTGAACACTATGATGGGCTAGAGGGACAGAGCCTAGCGGCTAGCCTAGGTTAGTTTATTCAGTGGGGATGTAAGAAACAAAAAAAATTACAATCCTGTATGGGTCATGAAATTCATAAGAAAGATAGATTAGCCTGGGCTAGGCTAGCTTACATGACGATGTATGTAGCCTACTGTATAGGCTAAGCCTAGGCCTAGCCTAACCCAATAAGATGTGGTACTGGTAAGGTAGGCTAAATTAGTGGTAAATTTCTATAATTGCACCTATACAAGCTAAACAAAATATTATTGTACTTAACAGGAAGGTACGACGAGGTAAGTGATGTGGTATAGGTGGCAATATGCGAAAATGGATTATAAGGGTATTCCGCCCCCTCTGACAAAAGTCTATCAATCTAGATGTGACACGATTTTACAATGTTTCAGAGACATTAGCCTAACCTAACAACCTTACCTAACCTATCCTAGTATGATGGGTGGGGGCTGTTGCCCCCACACCCCCACTGGTTGGGTAAAACGGTAGAAATCCAGTTGGGGTGGAGTGAGTAACCGTAGATTTTCGTAAGGGGGTCAGAGGGGGCGGAATGCCCTTATAATCTATTTCCGCATATTGCCACCTATACCACATCACTTACCTCAGCATACCTTCCTGTTAAATACAATAATAATTTGTTTAGCTCGTATAGGTGCAATTATAGACCTATACCAAATTAGTATATAAGATAATTGACCACTATTACTATTAGCCCACAAATGTATATTAATATTACAGTATATATGCCTAGCTATTTTTAGTTATGTAAAGTATAGTATTACTGGGAATTGTTGATAGAGTATCTCTGGCAAGCCTCAAAATCTGGCAATGTTGACACATATTGTTTTGACATGTGCCAAAATATAGTCACACCATGCACAAAATTAATGCTTTGAAAGGGCTACATCAGTAAACCAATGAATGTCAATGAGAATCAAAATATTTATAAGATGAGGAATAGGCTATCAGCTGGCAGCCCGAATCGCCCACACGCGAATTGACGCCGAGATCAGTGGAGTCTTCTAAAACTTTAGTAACATTACTTTATTTTCAATATCGTCCATTATATCATGTTAATAACATTACATAGTGGTCATATCCAATATTTAGTCACACTGACTCCAATTATATAAGAATGTTATGAACAAAATTACGAAGGGAAAGTGGAAGAGATGCCTAGTGAGAATCCTTCAAATTCCAATATTTTCCCCTGTTTAAGGGAAGGATTTTCCCTTCCCAAGGGGTCCTGAAGGGAATGATTTTTTTAAGAATACGAAATCGAAAGAAAATCCCTTCCTTTCATTTTCGAAGGGAAAGAATTGTTTAAGAATACGACTCTAATTAGTCTCTTCAAAACATTCCCAGTGAGAGAGCGAGAGAGAGATAACCATGAGCGAAGGGAGAAAACTGTAGAGAAGCCCTAGAGAGTTCAAAGAAATAAGGCATGGAAAAGACTGAAAAAATGGACACGGGGAACGAAGTGTAAAATCAAATAAATGAGAGAGAGAGAGAGAGAGAGAGAGAGAGAGAGAGAGAGAGAGAGAGAGAGAGGGGGGGGGGGGGGGGCTGTACACAAATATAGTGATATGTACAATTATAGATAGACCTCCGACCTCCAGAACAGTCCGCTCAGACCGATACAGGGATATATGATTAAATAATCGAAATATTATGTTACCTCCACCAACCGACTTTATTCTGCCAGTGACCAATTATCCCTATTATGTTTGGATAAAACAGGGATTGCTGAGTTCTTCTAACGGAGAGAAACTAAAAACTCTATATATAAATACATTATAAACACAAAGCGAGTTATACAATAGGTACAAACCAACACTTTATTTATACAGGAATAATAGTTTCTCACACAACGAGACTGCAAGGTATCATCAGATTAAGGGGGCCCAGACAGTATTGTGCAGCATTATTTACTGGTTAGGCTCAATGGTTTAAGGAGGAGGTTTAGTTTGCTCTCTAAACCTCTATCAAATTTTAAAAAATCACCTAGAAGACCCCCCTTCGATTTAAATTTGTACATTTTTCGGTAGAAAAATGTCCTGGTCGAAGGCCGATTCCTCTTCAAATACAGGCTTGCTATCGCTCGCCAGGAACAAAAATTTACACCTAAATGGCACGAAAGGGCAAAGGAATGGGACAATAGGTCTGAAAATCGCCAAACTAATGAAGCGAATGTCTTGAAATCTCATAACTAATAGGGCTAAACATGAGGGAGGAGGAGGACTCGAAAAACCAACTGCCTCCCCTTAAGAATAACACACAGAATACAAGAACATAGAATTATATCACGTTTACTTGAGTTAGGGCTCAAATATAGACATGCTTGTTTTGAGAAATACAGGTATGTCCTGAAGAGCGTGTGATGATATTTATGAAATTAAATATTTGCGTAGGTTCTTAGACTTAACCCAAGATTACTTAGGCTATGAGCATAATACTATTAATACAATTGATCTGCAATTCTGATCTCCTTCACTTTGAGGTGAGCACTACCTGTGGGCGGTGTGCCTTTAATTTTTGCTTTTACATTTTCTACAAATCGTAACACCCATGCTGTAACACGTTGTAACTTCTCATAGCTGCTGAATCTATCCCAGTCCCATAACCGTGTGTCTTCGTCAGGCACCGAGTCAATTACCGGTGCCACAATAGCAGTGTGTTGCTCGCTCAAATCTATATTCTCTGGCCATTCGTTGGGATCATTAAGCCAGCATGGGCCATTCCACCACAACGCAGAAAATTTGAGAAATTTAGCAGAGACACCACGAGTAATGCAGTCACTTGGATTCTCTTTGGTAGACACATACCGGAACTGTGCGGTTGGGAGCAGGGTACGAATTTCGTCGACACGGTTGGTGAAATACACTGGTAGCTTCTTACGGCTATGTAACCAGTAGAGCGTAATTTGTCTGTCACTCCATATAACTGTCTGAGATATTTAGCAAATTTTTAAAAGTTTCCTCTACAAAGTGAACGAGTCTAGCAGCCAACAGAACTGCAGTCAGCTCTAATTTTGGGATGGAAAGGGATTTGATCGGGGCGACTTTCGCCTTCGCCATGACTAGACGGCTGCCACTTGTGTCAACAAAGTATATGGCGGTGCCGTACGCGACCTTGCTAGCGTCTGAGAAGGCATGAATGGAAACAGGATGGTTCATGACAACTCTCCGAGGAAAATTAAAACCCTTATAGAGACGAAGATCCGAAATAATGTCTTCCCACTCCTGAACCAGATCGCCAGTCAAAACCTAATCCCAACCTAATTTTATCCTCCATAATTGCTGAAGGAATAATCTTGATTTGATCGACACCGGTAGAACTATCCCCAAGGGGTCAAAAAGTTTAGCTGTCATACTCAAGCAGATTTGTTTTGTAATCTGCGAATATTGCGCGTACTGAACGCCGAATGAGAGGGTAACGGTATCCTCATACGACGATAGTGCTTGACGCTCAACCTGTGAGTATTCCTTAGGGGTTATCCCGATGTGATCTAATTCCCACAAAACATTTAAGTCATTTTTGCATGGTGGAATATTGCCAGTGGATATGTATTCGTCCATTGGGGTTACTGCTACTTTCAATACAGTAATTACTTCTGTGCTGGAGCTGGTAGGCTGTGTCACATATGAACCACTGATGGCGTACCCGTACTTGGTAGGAAGCAGAATTAGGCTACCTGACCTTTTATACCCAGGTCGCACTATATCGTAGTAGTGATCCGCACCGATGAGCAGCTCCAGCTGATCTGTGTCCGTTGCGTGAGGATCGGCTAATTTTATGCCTTTACTTTGTAAACTAACCAGTTTAGACTTTAGGTTAAGTTCACCTTTATGTTCTGGCAATTCATCAACCACTATTGCGTCTAGATGATGAAATTTACCTCTGTGTTTGTATTGCAGTGCCACAACATTACATTCCCTAGAGGCCTGTTTCCCGGTAAATCCGTGAAGACATAACTCTTCAGTTCCTTAAGAAATGTAAGAAAGGGAGGATAGAACAGAAGACTTCACAAAGGTCCTCTGAGAACATTGGTCAAGTAGCGATCTAATTATAACACAATTATTATCCTTACCCTTTACCGGCAGCTGTACGGTGGGCAAGATTACTGTATTTTTACCTGAGGCAACGGACATTGTAGTTGAAGTAGCAGCAGTATGCTCTCTCTTGGTGTTATCCTCCGCTGGTCTACTTTCTTTCCCTTGTTTTTGTATACACAGGGAATGAAAGTGTTTGCCTTTACAAAACTTGCAGCTTCTTATATTAGGATTAGTACAACCCGAATGGCCATGGTCTTTTGACAAGCACCCAGTGCAGAGACGTAGTTGACGGGCTCTTTTAACTTTAAGAGGCCCTGTCTTATACTTCATACACTTGTACCATAAATGATTGGTGCCACTACACAGAACACAGTTGAATTTCCTGTACTCACTTTGGGCGGTAAATGTTGCCTTAGCCATGTGTGTACCCCCTACTCTATCTTGACCCGCCATATTGTACACTTCAGCCTGGAGGCAATGAGTGAATTTCTTATAATCCAGGCTCGAGTCTCCCATTTCCCGTTTTATGGTTTCTTTCAGCGGTGATGGTAACTTATTGACAAGAGTCACCACACAAAATTCCTCCAAACAAATACCATGGCTAATGATTGACCTCATCACACTCTCTGTATTGGCATAGAAGTCCTTCAGGTCAGCTGTTTGGTGTTTGGGTGACACTAATTGATTGAATTTGGTAACATAAGCTGCCTTGATTCGATCTGGATGCCCATATGTCTCTTGCAGGAGCTCAATTGCTGGGGCATAGCTTGCACTTTCGATAATGAATCCTTCGACTAGCTTATGTGCATCACCCAGAAGCTGACCCTTTAGATAGGTGAACCGTTGTATATCTGTTAGGTCGGGATTGTCATGGATGGTACACTTGAACATCTCCCAAAATCCCGACCACATGGTGGCATCACCTTCAAATTTTGGAAGAGTAAGATGTGGTAATTTGACTGCGGATTTCTTTGGCTCTTTCTTGACCTCTGTAATCAAGATCCCCTTCAGTGTGGCAACGATTACTTGTATGCCCTCCATATATAGGGTATCTTCTCTTATCACCTCGATATACTCAGCGTCCTCGTAAATGTCGGCCAGGTCCTCCTGTGTGACCTCATACTTGTCAAGTTGCTTTTGAATACTGAGCAACCTGGCCTCCACCTCCACTCTAGACGCCGAATCAAGGAATTCGTCAATATCGGAGGTCAAGACCGTCAAAGAGCCCTTAAGTCCAGCCCGACGCTTTTGTACACTTTTAGCCATGATTATACGGGAAGGAAATCTATTGCCGTTAAATCAAACTATCAATGCCAGGCCGAATAAGTTGCGGACAACAATACAGTACTCCGAGAAATCAAATTAAATCGCGAGCCGAAAATAAAACACCCTCACGAAATGCGGAATAAGAATTGTGCGCAATGTAGACAAGCAATCTGGAGCTTTTCAATTTAACTCCTTACGTAATAGTTATGAAATTATAGAATCATTACGCCATAAGTTAAGAAAAGCCGGGAGGGAAATTTAGTACAATACAGTATAGGCCAAAAGTCTCCAGATGTCAAAAAGAGAGGTACCGTTTAAAGTTACAATAAATTCAAGAATTTTAAGAGAGAGAGAGAGCCTATAGGGTAATTTAAACAGGCTAAACTCAATGGGTACCGCTAATTCTATATTATTAAATTTAATAAATGTGAAAATTGTACACAAGAAAAGTTCATCTCAAGAAGTCACAAGGAAAAAAGTTTTGAGTTGGATTAACACACACTTAGCCTATCGGCTATCATATTACCCCGCCTTCAGGGCACACGACGAGAGTAGAATTTAGAAAGATATGTGAATTAATAACCTTTAAATTTTAAAGAAGTTATTTTTCAGTATAGGCCTAATTTTGATCTAGATTTAAATTAAATCTAGATTAAATTTAACATACAGTACTGTATGGATGAATTTAATCTTAATGCCGTGCCAATTGTGCAAGATTTTCTAGGGCTAAAGTAGTTTTAATATAATTTAATGAGCCTGAAAAAGCATTTAAAGTAGGCTACTTATTGTTTTGAGTACTGTACTGATTCAGATTTACAACTTTTCATTCTGGGTAAAACTCCCGTCGCAGACCTGACCTATCCACTAGTTTCCACATCCTGTCCCACTGGTCAGGCACCTGGGGCGGCCTGAGCAAAGAGCGGACGAAAAAAACCCGACAACCCCACGGGGCCAAAAGACCGGGGCCTGGAGGACGTAGGACACATGACAAAAACAGGGATAGGCCAGCCCCACTCCAAGCAAGGCAACTACCGACCGCCGAATAGCACCCAAAAAAATGGGGGGGGGGGGCACTAACTAGTGAAAGGTTTAAGGACCAATTATATGGCTAATTTAGATAAGTGGACTGTATATTTGATAATGAATAAGTATTAACCATATAGAAATATAATTACCCTTTGATGAACTCAGCTGGTGATTGGAGGATGGCGGAAAATAGGCTAGATGACTGGAAGTGGTTAGTATAGTAAACAAAGTATGAAAAGAGGCTACAATAGGCTAGGATAGGCTAGATATTTACGTTAAGTTTGTGCTAACTAACAAAGATGATGATATAGTGACTATGGAGTATGAGATGAAAGTGAAGCGAAAACACCTGATTATGAAACTATAGGAAGAAGGCTTAGCGTGTGTAGCTGGGACGGAGGTTGGTTGGAGAGTGGCGAACGCGTTATGTTCGTCTCTGTCGCGCATAACATATGGAAAATGTATCCCATCTTCTTTACAATGAGATACTTATAAACAATCTTAAATAATACAAATATATATATATATATGGGAATTATAATCCTACAATACTTTCCCATACACTACTATAGAATAATATATTCTACCCAATCATGGAACGTTCGACCAAGGTTATGGAAGCGTTCAACTTAAGACTACGGAATGATACGTAACGCTACATCAACCCAGATTACGTAACATCGAGACTGTTCATACTAGTTTGAGTACACTAAGTATGGACAATATGTATCGATAATTTTCTTTGAACATGAATAATTTTTGTTCCCTGGCATTTAAATAATGTGCAACTAACATCAAATAAATCATAAAGGGCCACTTGGGATTAGTGCTGCTATTTACCGTCTTTCGAGCCCTTTCTTTCCATCAAACGACTAGGGGTCACACTACCTAAACTTGTCATAATGAGTCCACAACGATTATGTTATGGAATTTTGTTGGATACTTTACTGATGGTTGCGATTGTTTTGAGGGATATACACTAAGTGAAGTTTAAATGGCAAAGTTTAATTATTTGTTTGCCACTTGAGCATTGTTAATGTTAGATACATTCAGGAGTACCTTATAATGTGATGCCACTGCAGCCACTTGTAACTACATTTTGTTAAGGTTCGTATGTATTGTATGTGTATATATACTCAGGCACCTACCCCATAGCTAGGGGTGGCCGACTCGAGACAGAGATCGAACAGAAACAGCATTTAAAGTTCCAATTCTTAGGGTCCGGGACCACTTTCACTTTCCCATGCCCCTTTCTCTGCCTCGTCCAGTAGGTGAATTTTACAAGGGGAGGAGGATTCCTAGCCTTCCCGCTCCCAGCAGGAAAAGTAGGACAGTAAAAGAGATAGACAGGTATGGCTAAGATTGGGTAGAGGATGCCAAACCTCAGTATAGATAAGACCAGCCCTCGTAATTATTATTATTGTAGTACTTATTTCTTATCTCGAATATACTACTAGAGTGGGGGATAAATCGACAGTCATTTAGAAGTTTGTATACTTTATTTAACAAACTTACTACTACACTAATAACTGTTTCTCTGTTCGGGCCGAGATGAGTTCAAGACACGGATTGAGTATTACATCGACCCAATATAGGTTGTACTTTGGAACCCGAGAACTCCCGTTACTCCCTATTTGGATTCCCGATATTCAGGTATTGACTTAAGTCGGCTTCGATCCAAAGGCACGTTATTAGTTTCTAAAATAATATGTTTTTTACCGAGCCCTGCTGTGTCTACTCCAGAGACCAGGGCATTAATGAATCATACCTTTATTCACTTATCTAAACAAGAGTTATATTTCTAAACTAAACTTCGAAATTATATACTTTTACCGGGCCTACTAAGACTACTCCAGAGACCAAGGCATTACTACATATGACCTTTCAATTAATATATCCTCTTAACCATATAAAATACATTTACTCATATGACAAGGTGTAGTTACAATTTTACCTCAATTGTCTTTCTACATACTCTTTGATTATATAATATCCTTGGTACTTCATATAATACATTTCCTCTAAGTGACCAGGGCGTTGTTACAAGTTACCTCGATTGCCTCATCTAAATACTCTTGGATTATATATACGCGTAATCCTATTACAAACAATTTATCTTCACATATATCACCTGGTCAATAATAATGCCTAACCTAATGTAAGCAGCACCTCAATAACTCTAAATGGACAAGGTTCTCCACTTTTATCCCTTTACATAGATTCTTATGATTACAATATTATTCTGGACCTAACATTCGTAACGCTTAACACAGACCGAATATTCCTTTAACTATGATAACAGATAATGTTTCCTTTATAACCAAAAATGTCGTTGACCATACGGACTAGTGTCCTTCCTACCTATTTCTCAAACTAAGGCTAGTCTAATGGCAACTATTATTTATTCCCCTGAGCCTTATAGTTACGTGTCTATCCTCAAGAATTATTCCCTTTTACTTTACTATTAATATCGATGTACTGTCCTAGCAGATTCTATACTAGCTATAACTAATCGGCATAGAGCCTTCTCTAACAAGAATAACTATTTCCCATTTAACACATCATCATTTTATTTATCAACAAAAGTCTAGTATCTTTTCTCTTTAGTTTGTCCTATAAGAACACATCAATTATTATGGAACCACTGGGTTAGTCATGCATTTTCTCTCTTTCTTTAAGTCTGGTTCGGGCCCAATATGGGTCCTTTAAAAATATATTTATTGTATACTGCTAGGTGTGTACTGGAACAACTTCACCACCTCAGAGCTGGCCAATAGCTCTTCTGGAAATTATCGCTCCCGTCTACTATCTGTCGTCCGTCTTGAATCGCTTGGCTGTGGTTATGCAAGCCAGCGATGTGACGACAGGCGACCGGCTACTGAAAGTGTATCCGCCTAGTAGAAGAGAGAGAAGCTAGGCCTGAGGTGGTCTTTACTGGAACATTTGGTGAGGGCTGGGTGGCTGGAATAATTGGTTCCGAGTTACCTTTGGTGCCCAAGCGAGAGAGAGGAAGTGGGTTGCAAGAAGCACACCCAGTGGGTTCCGAGAGGTGAATGACCGCTGCAGGACGGAACGGAACGGAAGTATATAGAAAAGGTGAAGCAAGTAATCAAATTTACCCTAGTGATACGACCTACGCCAAGGCCGATTTTACACTCCAGGTACCCAGTTTAACGTATGGGTGGGACGAGGCGAACACGAGAGAAGGCCTGCCCAATGGCCACTGAGCAATCCTGGTGGCTAACCAAGTTCTCAGTCTCGTGTGTTGATTGGTTGTAGGAAGCCACCAATCAGGCCCCTGAATTCATTTTTTAGCCACCATGAATCCAGTGTTACGACCTGGCACTCGGGTACACAAGGGCTCTCAATCAGGACTCGAATACAGCTCGCTGCCACAGCGGAAACACACGATCCCAACCCCTGAGTACTGCCAGCCGAACAATAAACACCAATACCCTCCAGAGTTCAATCTGCTATAACGGGGTATACAAGAACTCGGTACTAGTGTTCAACAACAGACTAATAAAGAGACAGGAATTCTCTAGTCTGGTCAACAATCAAACAAAGAAGTAAGAAACAACAACACCAAAGAATAGTGTTGGCCGAAGCCGAAGTAATCCACCCTTGACTAAGAACTTAAGAAGTCCTCCACCCTCTACTTCGGATCGGCACTATTACGTTACGTTAATTAATAGTCCTTAAGCATCGAGCAAGGAATCTTCTGAAAAAAGTTAGATGCTTCTCGGATGCTCGTAAGAAGTACGTATCGGATTTTGAACAGTAATTCAATAAGCAAAACACAGGCAATTAAATACTATTAAAGGTTTAAATTGGCATAAGAATAATTAAAAGAATATGCAATAGTAAATGGCAAACATTAAAAAGAAGTACTCCGCAAATGCAACGGCAATAGCCTACTCGGATTGTGCTCGTGGGCCACTAATCACTAAAGTAGCCAAGCGTGCACACATGAAATCAATAGTGCATAAACAATATCATACATAAGGAAAGCCTCAATACTATTCTGTATCTACTAATCGAGTAAAGTCTAGCTGGGGTACTGTGGGCAAAAGGTAGCAGTGACTGAGCAAAAACGGCTCGTAGCCTAGCGAAGTCCTCACAACTGTTTAAAGTATTACGTTAACACTAACAAGTGCACTTTGAGAAATCCAGATCCCTTGTATCTGGTTTTCTCCCGGCTCCTTGACAAAGTAAAAACAAACTGTTAATAAAATACAGGGTGGTTATGCTCTTGCCCTCACGCACTGTAAATTATTAACTCAACACAGTCAGCCGCGAAGACAACCTAGGCTTCACTGAACCGAAACGAGTATGCAGGTTTATCGCTTAACCACTGCATCAAACAACAACTCGTAACACAGAAAAGCCTCACCCCAGTCTAGCATTACCTAGACTAGCAGAAAACAGGAATAATAATAATAACACACAGGGAAATGCATATACAAGTGCAACAAACATAAATCAATCCTATTCTAAGTTAACCCTTCCAAAATAGGCTATCTAATAGGCATGTATCTTGTGAGAACTCAAGCGATAATACGTTGGCTGACTAGCTCTGCACCAACGGGACCATGGAAGTTAAACAGGCAGGGAAAAGAGGATAAGAATGTAAGGTAGTAGAGAAAGTTCACATCAGTCAGAAGAATATATATAGTTAGCAAGGGAAATGAGAAGTCGCTCTGCCTAATGAGTTCTGATCAAAAAATGGCTAGACTTCCCTTTTTATACTCGGCCCTCTAGTGAGCCCAATGTGAACTACTAAGGACCGCCCACTGACAATCATTACATAATTTCTCTCTCTCCTCTGGGATAGACAAAGGCTCCCCTAGCACTGAGGGGAGGGGGAAGGGGGGAGTGCTAGTGAGTTAGGCCCACCTCCCGCATGGCGCACCCACTGACCCCCAACGGTGGCTGCTTCTCCCCCCATCATTACAAATAAGTTTTACACACAATACTTATAACTAATGATATAAAATAGAACTCGTTGACTCAGATGAAAACAAAATACATATTCATAATACTTATAGTACAACGGCTCACATGAACTAAGTTAGGAAACTCTACATAGACTACAGCCAAAGTTCCTGCCCTGACGATCCTAGCGAGAGTGGGGCATGACTAGGCGTTCTGTACAGCATGCTCACACTGGACATGCGTCACACCTCCCCCAAAATTTTACTTGCTCAACCCTGAGCTAAAATCTGACAAACACAGAACCCCATCAAGCCCCTCACACCCAGCGACCGCATGGCACTAAAACAAAGCTGAGTTTATCACCAAAACACATCTTATTATTAAAATAAAAAAATCACATTTTATAACTCCTCCCAACAATAGCAAAAAGACACAATATCATGCTCCCAGAGCGAGCTTACAGCAGCTCAGCCGTTTGATAGTTCGTGGACTACTCAAACTCTATAGGCTATGACAAACTTATACGATTACCTATATCAAAAGAAAGAGTTTTATATGATTTTATATTTTAATATGTTTTTCCCGGCTGCACTATAAGGGCAGCCTATTTTCCTCCACTCAAACCCACACACCTGTGATAGCCTACGACTGATCATCCACCCTTGATAAACAATCCGCGATCACATTGTCACATCCAGCAATATGACGGATGTCCAGGTTATACTCCTGCAACATCAAAGACCACCTGGTCAGTCTCATATTGCGATTGTGAAATTGATTCAGGAATCTCAAAGGGTGATGATCAGTGTAGATAACCACGACTGGGCCATAGGCTGGAACATACACCTCGAAGTGCCTGAGCGACAGCACAATCGCCAGTAATTCCTTTTCTATTGTAGAATAGTTCTTTTGTGCAGCATTGAACTTCTTAGAAAAGAAACTTACTGGGTGTTCCACACCTTCATTGTCTGTCTGTAGCAAGACAGCACCAGCCCCTACACCACTAGCATCTGTTGCCAGCTGAAAAGGCCTGTTAAAGTCTGGGGCCCTGAGTATCGGGTGAGTACATAGCAAATGTTTCACCAAAGTGAAAGCCTTTTCACACTCAGGTGCCCACAAAAACTTTTTGTCTTTAGATAACAAATCTGTGAGAGGTGCCAACACCGTTGAGTAACCTTTTATGAAGCGTCTGTAGTAGCCTATCATACCCAAGAATCTCATAATCTGCTTCTTGGTTGTTGGGTGCGGAAATTTATTGATAGCCTGTACCTTGTTCTGAGGAGGGCACACCTGTCCCCTTCCCACTACAAACCCAAGGTACTGCACAGTGGCTTTTACGAAGTCACACTTTGCCAAATTTACTACCAGACCTGCTTCACTAAGTTTCCGGAACAAGGTCTCAAGGTGCTCACAATGGCTCTCAAAGTCGTCATCATAAATGATTACATCGTCCAAATATACGGTGCAATTTGGAATGTCCTTTACAATTTCATTCATCAGGTTCTGAAACGTTGCTGGTGCATTCTTAAGTCCGTAAGGCATAACATTGCACCGGTAGGTACTCCCGTCCACAACAAAACCACATACCTCTTTAGCACGCTCGGGCAAAGGTACTTGCCAGTAACCTTTTACTAAATCTACTTTAGACAAAAAACGAGCATTACCAATTTTGTCAACACTATCATCAACCCGAGGAAGAGGATATGGGTTAGTTGGAGTCAAACCGTTTAACCTACGGAAATCAATACAAAAGCATACCTTGCCATCTGGCTTAGGCTGCAGTGTTACGGGGGAAGTCCACTTAACTGTGCCTTTCTCTATCAACCCTCTACCGAGCATATACTCCAACTCATCCCTCAGAGCTGGTAGTTTTATGGGGGGCACACGGTACGGGATTGACTTAAAGGGTAGATGGTCCCTCACGTCAACATCATGCATAGCCTGAGTAGTGAGGCCTGGGTGTTCAGCAAATACAGTGGGGTATGAACCGACCAACTGACGGATAGCATTAAACTGCGGCTCAGGCAAATGAGCTATAGCCTCGTCAGCTCTTAGGCTCGAGTTCCCTGCCCACTGATCCGCTGAAACATGTTGATCCCAGCTATCCTCCTCTGAAGCTTGACTGTCCCCCTCTCCTTCTCCACCACGGCCGCAACAAGCCAACACAGGGACAGTGAGAGGCTCAGAGGGGCGCCTCACATACTCTTTAATAAGGTTCACGTGACATAACTGGTTCTTTTTCCTCCTGTCTGGAGTGGCAACAAGGTAATCTAAGTCTGAAATTTTTTCCACAATTTTATAAGGTCCAGTGTACTTCGCAGAGAGGGGGTTACCAACCAAAGGCAACAAAATTAATACCTCTTGTCCTACAGTGAACTTCCGGAGCCTCACTTTGCGATCATACCTGTCCTTCATCAAAGCTTGTGATTCTGTCAAATTTCTACCTGCCATCTCCAGACTCTCAAGCATGAGCTCACGGCTTTCAAGCACATACTTTAATAATGGACAAGGCTGCACAGTCCCCTCTCAAATTTCTTTCAGCATGTTAAGGGGGTCCCTGACACGGTGTCCAAAAATCAGCTCGTTTGGACTAAATCCCAGGCTCTCACCAGGTACCTCCCGAGCAGCAAACTGCACATAAGGCAATCCAAGATCCCAATCCATACCGTTGTCAGCACAAAAACACCTGAGCATGCTTTTAAGTGTAGCATGCCACCGCTCAAGCACCCCTTGACTCTCAGGGTGATACGCTGACGATACTACTGCTCGTATCCCATGCTGTTGCATTGTTTGCTTGAACATGTTGGAGGTGAAATTAGTTCCCTGATCAGACTGAATCTCCTCCGGGTACCCGTACCTTGAGAAGTACCACAACAAGTTACTGACTACCGTCTTAGCCATTCCATTTTTCATAGGGTATGCATCGGGGTATCTAGTGGCAACATCCATTATGGTTAACAAAAATTTATTTCCAGCCTTAGTGGGAGGGAGTGGACCAACCATGTCAACAATAATTTTACTAAAGGGTGGCCCAATCACAGGAATAGGGTGTAACGGAGCCTTAGGAATAACTTGGTTCGGTTTCCCGACACGTTGACAAATATCACATGAGTTTATCCATGACTGCACATGAGACTTCATCCCCAGCCACCAAAACAATTTCCCCAAAGCCGCCACCGTTTTTCTCACCCCTAGATGTCCTGCCAGTGGTGTGTCATGCGCCAACCTCAGTAGGCTATCCCTGCACTCCCGTGGCACCACCAACTGGTCCACTACTCCGGACCCCTTTTGCCAACTACGTTTAGGGTCTTGAAAACGCCTATAGAGGATGCCTTCTAAATAAAAAAAATCTCCTGGCTGTGCATCGCCGTCCTCGTCGAGCTCTACAGCTCCATTAGCACACGTTTGGAGCTCAGGGTCCTCTAGTTGCAACCGACGTATATCTGAGGGTGCCAAGCGATCTAACTGCTCCCGGAGCAATGCAGAAACTTTCCCAATACTGGGCTGCTCCCTCTGTCTCTCTCGATGTACATAACGTTGCTGTCGTGGAGACTCGTCATGCCCAGCCTCGTCACTCTCGATGACAGGCCCAGGGGCTACTCCAGAATTAAGTAATGGTGCTAATACTGAATCACCCAGGAGAGCCGCCGAGTCAAAACTCTTAAAAACAACTCCAGCTTTAGCCTCCTCCTGTTGATCGTTCCTCCGCTGGTCTGAAGACGGAGGACTAGGCTGTGACACTTTAGCTGCCCGAGCTCGGGTGACAACACACGCCATGGGTTGTGTCTGGCACCGCTCGACCCACTCTTGCTCTTCCCTACTCACGTCGGCCGGCCTCTCGGCAACGACTAAGGGTAGAACCTCAGAAGCGGGCATTGCAAAGTCGTTGCCGAGAAGAAGGTCGACGCCCTCCACTGGCAGTTTCTCCACAATCCCGACATCCAATTCACGTGCCACACCATCCACCTCCAACTCCAACCGCACCAGCGGGTATGACCGAGTTGCATTAATACCCTGCACCACTACCACCCGAGCCGCGTTTATAGGGTAGCCAGTCAAGTTTTTCATCAGAGTCTGGGAAGCACCTGTATCACGCAAGACCTCTACTCCATGCTTGCGCCCCGCCCACATCACGCAACCCCGCCCTCTATGGTCGCAAAAAACATCCTGAGCAGGGTTCGAGCCTCCCAGGTGCTTCTGCATTGGCTGTGCCTCAGCCTCTGACGAACTGCCCCCGGGCAAACTCAGATGACTTCGGAGACACACCAATGTTGCAGGCCAAAGACACAGCTGCTGTAGGTGGTTTGCTAGGACAGACTCTTGCAAAGTGCCCCTTTTTATGACATTGATAACACTCCAACTCCTCTTTGGGCTTCCCTTGGTACTGGGAAGGGCCCGGCCCCTTCTTAAATGGGACGGTGCTAGTCTTGTGGTCAGTCTTGGTATCATGGCTCTTGAACTTGTTTGCATAAGGTATATCACTAACTCGGGGGGGTGGGGCGTCACGCCCCTTGTTACCTGCCTCACTACGCTGGGCAGCCCCGCACCCACGAATTAGTGATAGCCGGAGGTCAGCCATCTCAGCTGCCTCCTGTAGAGTTTTTGGGTTCTTTTCTTTAATAGTTAAAGTCATTTCTGCACCAGTACACTTATAAAACTGCTCGAGCAGAAACAGCTCAGTCAACTGTTCGGCCGTCTCAGCTTTCTCAGAACGTGTCCAGTTTTTAAGTGCATCTTTTAAGTCCCGGGCATGTTCAAGAAAGGTCGCCTCCCTAGTCTTTGTAACACCCCGAAACTTCAATCGATATGTTTCCGGTTGCAACTCGTATGCCCGTAGGACAGCTCTCTTCAATTCTGGGTAGTCAATGCAAGACTCTAAAGGCAGTGCATCATAAGCCTTCAGACCCTTACCCGTAAGTCTTGAGGAGACTAGAGCTGCCCACTTCTCTTCAGGCCAATTATGCTCCCTACACTTCTTCTCAAAACGATTACAAATTCTGTGACTTCAGTTTCACTAAATACCGGCACCAATTTGACTAATTGGGCCAAGGACTGTTCTCTTACTTGGGCCGTGACACGAGTCTTATCTAAATCTAATTTAGCACAATATTTCTCCGAGTCGTACCTAAGCTCAGCCTCATGCCTCCTAACCTCAATCTCATGCCTCCTCGTCTCATCCTCCTGCCTCCTGTCTCAGCCTCCTGGTCTCATCTCCTGCTTCCTAGCCTCAATCTTAGCAAGCTCAAGTCTAAATACCATATCTGGAAACAGGCAGGAAGAGGGAGCTGCCACTACTGAAGGAGGGGGGGGGGGGGGGGGGGGGAAAAACTGGGGAACCACCATGTGCACCACCCGAGGGCACTCCAATCTGCCAATTCTCATCCCTCTGTGGGAGAGTGCTAACCTCCGGTAACTGAGTGGACGACACTGTGGGAGTCGAGTGAGAGGGGATCTGGGGAGGAACCCCCCCAAACGCCCTCTCCTCCGAAACCCCATGTCGCCCACGCAACACCCAGGAAATCAGCTCCCCCTTGGACATCCCTACTACATTGGAAATGCCCAAAACCTTGGCTATCTAGTGCAAGCCACAAACATCCACCCCAGTCAGCCTCTCCTCTGTCACGTGGTACCGCTTACTCACAAAAACTCTAGCATCCTCCTCACTGGTTACTAACGGCACACCTTCAAATGGCATCTCTCGCTCATCGTCAGTGCTAATGCACGACATACTGAAGTCCACAAAAAAATTCTCGAGACAAAAGTGTTAAACTTCCTATGCAAGCACTAATTACTAAATTAACTGGAGTCTCTTAAATGCTTTACTAATTGCCATACAAAAAAAATATTCTTCAATATGCACGCTAAAATACAAACAAACAAATGTTGTACAACTCTGCAAAAATTTATACTGTTCACAAAATCCTAAGCAAGGTCGCCATTTGTTACGACCTGGCACTCAGGTACACAAGGGCTCTCAATCAGGACTCGAATACGGCTCGCTGTCACAACGGAAACACACGATCCCAACCCCTGAGCACTGCCAGCCGAACAAAAAACACCAATACCCTCCAGAGTTCAATCTGCTATAACGGGGTATACAAGAACTCGGTACTAGTGTTCAACAACAGACTAATAAAGAGACAGGAATTCTCTAGTCTGGTCAACAATCAAACAAAGAAGTAAGAAACAACAACACCAAAGGATAGTGTTGGCCGAAGCCGAAGTAATCCACCCTTGACTAAGAACTTAAGAAGTCCTCCACCCTCTACTTCGGATCGGCACTATTACGTTACGTTAATTAATAGTCCTTAACCCGGGAGCTGCGGGGAGACTCTTAAGAGTTCCCCCGGCGCACTGCGGGAAGACTCTTAAGAGTCAGAGAAAATAAAAATCAACTTTTGACATCGAAAAAAAAAAAAAAAAATTTTTTTTTTTTTTTTTATTTTTTTATTTTTTTTTGGCCCCTGGGCCATGCAAAATCTCAGTCCTCTACCTCCCCTCCTTCCCCACTTTTCCTCCTCTCCTTCAGTTATCACCTATTTTCCCTGTTATTCCCTTATTCTGAGGTATATTTTCGTGCTAACATTAGAAATCCGATTGGAGGGTGTGGTCATCACTGATAGCAAGCGAGTGCAAGAGAGAGAGAGAGAGTATCGATCGACTGCGTCTCAGTGGCCTTGGGGGAAATTGGCGGGAAAGCAGCTTGCCTCACCCATACTCACCCATACATTATACAACTCGCGGGCTATATCTCCGATTTTGACCATCCAAACGCTGTTTTCACTCGTTTTATTGTTGTTTCAGGTTAATACCTTTATAATCAACCCATAATAGGCGCATATGGATAAATATTAATGCTATTAATGGCACAATGAATATTTTAGTGACGGAAACACCTCAAATACGTCAGCACAGGGGGACGTTTCCAATTACCCCCATGCGCACTTCAGAGGTTAAGCATCGAGCAAGGAATCTTCTGAAAAAAGTTAGATGCTTCTCGGATGCTCATAAGAAGTACGTATCGGATTTTGAACAGTAATTCAATAAGCAAAACACAGGCAATTAAATACTATTAAAGGTTTAAATTGGCATAAGAATAATTAAAAGAATATGCAATAGTAAATGGCAAACATTAAAAAGAAGTACTCTGCAAATGCAACGGCAATAGCCTACTCGGATTGTGCTCGTGGGCCACTAATCACTAAAGTAGCCAAGCGTGCAACACATGAAATCAATAGTGCATAAACAATATCATACATAAGGAAAGCCTCAATACTATTCTGTATCTACTAATCGAGTAAAGTCTAGCTGGGGTACTGTGGGCAAAAGGTAGCAGTGACTGAGCAAAAACGGCTCGTAGCCTAGCGAAGTCCTCACAACTGTTTAAAGTATTACGTTAACACTAACAAGTGCACTTTGAGAAATCCAGATCCCTTGTATCTGGTTTTCTCCCGGCTCCTTGACAAAGTAAAAACAAACTGTTAATAAAACACAGGGTGGTTAGGCTCTTGCCCTCACGCACTGTAAATTATTAACTCATCACAGTCAGCCACGAAGACAACCTAGGCTTCACTGAACCGAAACAAGTATGCAGGTTTATCGCTTAACCACTGCATCAAACAACAACTCGTAACACAGAAAAGCCTCACCCCAGTCTAGCATTACCTAGACTAGCAGAAAACAGGAATAATAATAATAACACACAGGGAAATGCATATACAAGTGCAACAAACATAAATCAATCCTATTCTAAGTTAACCCTTCCAAAATAGGCTATCTAATAGGCATGTATCTCGTGAGAACTCAAGCGATAATACGTTGGCTGACTAGCTCTGCACCAACGGGACCATGGAAGTTAAACAGGCAGGGAAAAGAGGAGATAAGAATGTAAGGTAGTAGAGAAAGTTCACATCAGTCAGAAGAATATATATAGTTAGCAAGGGAAATGAGAAGTCGCTCTGCCTAATGAGTTCTGATCAAAAAATGGCTAGACTTCCCTTTTTATACTCGGCCCTCTAGTGAGCCCAACGTGAACTACTAAGGACCGCCCACTGACAATCATTACGTAATTTCTCTCTCTCCTCTGGGATAGACAAAGGCTCCCCTAGCACTGAGGGAGGGGGAAGGGGGGAGTGCTAGTGAGTTAGGCCCACCTCCCGCATGGCGCACCCACTGACCCCCAACGGTGGCTGCTTCTCCCCCCATCATTACAAATAAGTTTTACACACAATACTTATAACTAATGATATAAAATAGAACTCGTTGACTCAGATGAAAACAAAATACATATTCATAATACTTATAGTACAACGGCTCACATGAACTAAGTTAGGAAACTCTACATAGACTACAGCCAAAGTTCCTGCCCTGACGATCCTAGCGAGAGTGGGGCATGACTAGGCGTTCTGTACAGCATGCTCACACTGGACATGCGTCACACCAGGTACTCATTTTCGTCTGAGTGAGACGGAACTGACAGGGAATGGAGTTTGTTCAACACTCCTGGGCTACTTGAACCCTGGTGGCAAGTCAGGGAAATTTCACCCACCCCTAGGGCAACATCTGGTCAATGTCGGTACCGGGTGCAATCACCCAACCAGCTACTGCCTTTGCTGGAGCAGGACAACATGCCAAACCCACCCAGCAACTGCTGTGCTGGTACCAGGCGCGGTCACCCATCCAACTACTGACCAGACCCTACATTTCTTAACCTTCTGATCTATTATCAGGGTTGCAAGCGTTAGGCAGGGTTGCCCCGACCGCTGCAGCCTCCCCCACCCCCTTAATATAGTCACGCCTCCCGCTCTCCGACGCTGTGATTGGCTGAGCCGGCCGCTCGGCCACCCGCACGTCTTGAATTCTCTCTCGCGTCGCCTCCACTCTTTTCTCTTCATAATATGTTCCTGGAAGCTGGTTGCAAATGTCTTTTAGTAGCTTACGGGAGTATAGGGCTGGCACTGATATATTAGACCCATTGCAACCAGAGGAAATGGCCGGTGAAGGGAGCGAGAGCGAGTTTAAAGGTGTGGCGGTACAGGTAGCCGTGCGCTATAAAAATGGAGGCTTCTGATTGGTCGGCCGGGAAGGCGTGGCATGTTTATGACGTGAGCCCGAAGTGTCAAACTCAGCTGATGAAGAGAGAAGGTAAAAGGGGGCGCAATGATTGATGGATGGCCTTTTTACTTTAATTATTATTATTATTATTATTATTCAAATTCACCCATAGCGACTATTTTACAAATGTTAATATATTATATGCAACATGTGATATTTGTATAATTACATTAATAAAATAATTGTCATATCTTACTTGAATAATGATAACCACAAAATATATCAGGAGCTTTAAAGGGTGATAGCATCATCACTTCCACCAATAGTATCTTAATTAAACTGCAATTGATTTTTCCCATATTATTGTTTTTCTTTCCACATATCCTCAGGAAATTAAAGCAATCAGCCGACCTTCCTCTCCTTCTATCTGCCATGTTTTAGTCCCATCTTAAACTCAGGCAATTTTACTTGGCCATTAAGACTTTATTGCTCCTCCTCTAGGCTGGGAGAACTCCAGCTCTCATCACAGAGTCTGAAGGATAGCATGCACCTCTCGCTACCTCACCACATCCCTAACTAACACAGAGAAAACTAAGTTTCCTTAAATAGCTATAGTTTGTCGAACAAAACTAGGTTATATATATACAGTATATATATATATATATATATATATATATATATATATATACTGTATATACAGTATATACATGGTGTCCCAGGCGGAAAGGGCATAACTTTGGGAAATGATAGAACAAAATATTCTAAGCCTAAAATGTTCTATAACAAAAAGTCCAAATCTCGACTGGTATAGAGATATTGCATTTTGAAAATTGTATGTCTTCAGTATTTCCCCATAAGGCTGGCCTAGCTGTCCTAGTGCCTACTACACCTCCATCTTTCTGCAATTATTTTACCATGTTATTTTTTAAAGATACTATAATTCTGTAAGTTGCAAAATGATTATAGACATATTAGCTCACTTTGGAGTAGTTGGAAACTATTTGACATGGAATTGTCCATTACAGTGATGTGGGGGAGGACACTACATAAAACCTTCAATATCTTTTTAACAGTTGATATTTGGACTTTTTGTTATACAATAGTTTATGCTTAGAATACCTTGTGCCATCCTTTCCCAAAATTATGCCCTTTCCTCCTGGGACACCCATTATATATACTGTATATAGCATATATATATATATATATATATATATATATATATATATATATATATATATATTATACAGTATATATATACTGTATATATATATATATATATTTAAACAAGAGATGGACCTAATATGTTTTTCAATATTCGTATTCGTATTCACATTTTCATTCATAACTATTTGTAAATATGCGAATATGTTCACGAAACCAATAGAATATATACACAAATGTTAAATATTAAATTTTAAAGTTAACACAAACGAATAAATATCAGTGTAGATGTGCGTTGGGGCCGCTAAAGTGGAATGAAGGAGGAATGAAGGAGGACTGAGCAGTGTTGCTACTTAACTATTTAATAGTACCAGATCAAACTAGTGAAAAGTAGGCCTACCAAATTATTCTAAAGTGGAATCACTTCCCGGTAAACGAACGTGTGCTGGACCTGGACATTTGAACCGTCGCAATATTGCCATTTCAGACATATCCAATGTAATAGCATGTCACTAAAATATATTCCATCATATTTCCTCACTGATTACGTATTTAGTACCAGATATGGACTATTTTATTGGAACATATATAAAATGTAGTTGAGAGAGTCAAATGTACCAAATCTGGTACTTTAGTACCAACAAAGTGGCAACATTGGTCCTGAGGACTGGAAACATAGAAAATTGAATGGATTTAATTTTAATTATTCAATTTTCTATGGTTGAACTCTTACAATATATTAAACATTAATTCATACACTTCATTTATGATATTTAAGAAATTACATATTCACATCGTCATTAACTTCTGGTAATTAATTTCATAGTAATTTAATGAACGTTTGTTGGTGACATAATTACCAGTTCTTGAAGGATGAAATAAGGATTGAAATATTCACTATTCGTATTCGTATTCGCGAATTTTACAACAAAAAATTCGTATTTGTATTCGTATTCGCAAATAGTGAAAATTGATATTCGTTCCACCTCTAGGCCCCGGCCCGCCGAGACTGATTATATATATATATATATATATATATATATATATATATATATATATATATACTGTATAAATTATATAGATATATATATATAATTATTATATATATATATATATATATATATATATATATATATAGTATATGTGTGTGTGTGTGTGTTATTACTCTCACCAAGATTCGAACCACGGACAGACAGGACGAGAGTAAATGCTTTAGCCTAACCCACCTCACCATGGCATGATAAAGAATAGCTAACCATGTCCTATTTATATTAAAGAAATTGAGAAATCCTACTTGGAGGAACTATTTCATTCCATACCAAGTATAGCATACAAGGGATTTTTGCAACTATTTATTGATTTATTTCAATTTATTTCTATTAAATCAATTAATGTTAAACGGTTAACTATTATTTATCACGCTGTGGTGGAGTGGGTTTGAGCATGGAGTCCGTGGTTCGAATCTCGGTGGGAGTAAATACATTTATTCATTAAACTCATTTGTATTTGCGAGATATACTTCGAGTTCTCTCCAATTATAACAAAGAGTACATTTTCTCGGTCGCATATTTCTTTTACTGAATCATGGTTTTTCAGTGTTCGACTACTAGTGTAGGAGTTTGCTTTCAACCTAGGGATGATTCTGTTTATCACACATTTTATAGCTTTATTATGTATCCCCTCCTGTCATTTTGTTGAACTGACTTAGTATGTACTTTATAGGGACTAAACCTCCGTCAACACAGTCATTGCTGCTACACAAGATCCTGTCGGTATGGAATGTTTTCACATATCGTTGGTTATGTGCTCAAGTTTACCTTCAGGGATAACATTTACATATCTCTTTGTTTCTGTTTTATTATGGCAAACTCTACTGCCTGACCACAGAGAAGGCTCTCACTATAAACTACGTTACACGACTCATTTTTGCCGACTACGTGCTTTCGCATTTTTGCATTGTATGTTTTCGGGTTGGATTCTCTGTCTTTTGTTGTTCTTTTCTCATGAATAAGTAAGCGTTTACTTTTTGTTTATAATTGATCTTGCATCAGGAAGAATGGCATATATATTTGTCATAGGGATACCCGGTGTCTGTTTCCCCTTGTTCTGATTCCTAATGTGACTTACCGCCTGGAATACATAATTTGTTATTGCTTTACTGGAACCAGATTGGTATGAAGTGCTAACCTTGCTGGTTAGTGTTTACCTTTTCCTTTAACCCAATCACTGTGGCCGAAGTATATATATGTCCTATTTAAAAAATGTCTACACTCCGGCCGACGTATATATACACACATTGGTATTACCGGCTGGGTTGGTTTCACCATCCCACCCCGTTTCTTGCCCAATGCTTCCAGGAAGTTCTAAGCTTGCCACCCATAGTCAGATCAGTGTGCTTAGTGCATTGGTTGAGGGAAGGTGTGTATAATAAAGAGGTTATAGAAGCTGAAAATAAAAAATAACAGGGCCACTTCTCTATGTACTGTGCAGCTATATACTAGATACGAATATGAGGTTAATTTCATCTTCATTTAAACAACCCATACTGTCTTGTAAACAAAATACAGTATATAATAACTAAATATCATCCAGTTATCACACCTGGAAATGAAGGAGAAAATCAAATATTTTTTGCTTGCAAGTTAAATTGGGGGAATAGCTGGTCAGCGACAAAACATGCAAAGTATCGATTGATTTTCCTGGGTGGTGTGAGGAAGTAGGGAGGGAATGGTGACTTATAGGGAGAGTTCGACCCAAGTGTTTCATTGGAATTCGTTCCAATTCACTCAGGGCGCTAGGGCGACGTATATTGAACGGAATTAGCAAGAAAATTACCACCTGGCTGTATTCTTCCTGTAGAAGGCACTGCACTGAAAGGGTTAATGTGGAGTTTTCGTATCTCAGTTCGTCAACCTGATTCTCGTATACCTCAATTGTGGCTTCAAGGAACTGGGGGGAAAGAACGTGAGAGAGAGAGAAAGAGAGAGAATTGCTCATATTTAGGTTAAGATATGGTAGGTTATTTCAGATTAGTAACATTTTATAGTTTGTAGTTAGCTTTAGTACTGGGTAGCGAGGTAGTTGGTTAGCGAGATGTCTAGCATCTGTGTGAATGGTGGAGATATGGAATAAGAATATGGCTACCTTTAGAAGCTGCTTAGACAATTAAACTATAGGTAGAGCCAACGAACTTGACAATCTTGATCCCTGAACTTTCTGTAACTCAAAAGGGCCTAGAGCAAACTGGCTGTAAATATCCACACCTATTTCCTGGTGGACTCTTCCCAAATAATAGAAACGTCAGCTCGATTACTTTAATTAATTTCGAGTCGTAAGAAGTTAAGGAGATCTACTGGTTGGTATGGTTTACTGGTCAAGCTGTCCGGTCGCCCTTTCAGACTTTTGAGTTACGACTAGGAGGAAAGTTTGGTTATGTGAGAAAGAACCGAAATGTGCATTACCGCCAGACATTGTGCCATCATAAATTCTACAGCAAATAGGGAAATGAGCTTCTGCACTGCAGATGCTTGCGAGCCAGACTGCATAGCAACTTAAGGGGGTGACCTGTTTTTGTTCTGTCCTTTTCTATCGTTCTCTGCCTTGTATCCATTCGGCCCCATTCAGCCAACTATTTTAAGACGTTTATCCCCATCTAGGTGTCGATTTTTTCCTGGCGAGCGATAGCGAGCCAGCATTATATGAAGAAATCCGGCTTCGCCGGAGACATTTTTCTATCGAAAAATGTACAAATTTAGCCTGCTGTCAAACAAGAATACAAAATATGTTGGCTCGCTACCGCTCACCAGTAAAAAAATTGACACCTGGATGGAGATAAACGTCTTAAAACAGTAGGCTGAATGGGGCCAAATGGATACAAGCCAGAGAAAGATAGAAAAGGACGGAACAAAAGCAGGTGACCCCCCTTAAGTTACTTCAATATACTGTATTACCCAGACTGCCGCTTGGTCAGCTTAGGGTATTATAATGACTCGTATTGTATTGTTGTGTAAGTGTATGTGTTTGTGTAATATTTGTGTGTGTGTCTGTATGTGTGTCTTTCATAGATTTTTCAAAATATTATAACCGGATGGTAAAATCGGTTATGGCCTTGGCCTTGCTCGGGACCTTGGGGCTGCTCGGCCAGACAGCCTGAGGAACAGCAACAACAAATGTATCAATACATTCATTTTCGTTACCACACATTTCTGACAGACTTTTGGGTAATGTTAGATTACTCACTCATCTTATTTACAGACATGTGACATAATATACACGAAAGCAATTATAGCTGTTACCAAGCTAATTATGAGTTCATTATGAAGATAACAATGACAATGACAAATATACAAACTTAAGGGGAGGCAGTTGGTTTTTCGCGTCCTCCTCCTCCCTCATGTTTAGCCCTATTAGTATGAGATTTCAAGACATTCACCTCATTAGTTTGGCGATTACAGACCTTTTAACCCATTTCTTTGCCAATAGTAAGACTTTTGTGCCATTTAGGTGTCGATTTTTTTCTGGCGAGCGATAGCGAGCCTGTATTTAAAGAGGAATCGACCTTCGGCCGGGCCATTTTTCTACCAAACAATTTACAAACTTATATCGAATGGGGGTTTTGTGGGTGTTGTTTTAAGTTTGATAGAGGGTTAGAGAGCAAACTAAGCCCCCTCCTTAAATCATTGATCTGAACCAGTAAATTATGCTGCACAATACCGTCTGAGCTCCCTTAATCTATGCATTGGAATGTTAAATTGTGTATTGTGTGTGCCGTGGCTACACATATACAGTAAATTGTGTATTGTGTGTGCCGTGGCTACACATATACAGTAAATTGTGTATTGTGTGTGCCGTGGCTACACATATACAGTAAATTGTGTATTGTGTGTGCCGTGGCTACACATATACAGTAAAGGTAAAATAGGATAAATATCAATGAGTTTTTTATATCGACGTGAAGGGTTGGCAGCTGTGCAGGTAAGGGGAGATGGGTTGTTTGTCTGCTCCCCTTTATATCGTCGTGAAGGGTTGGCAGCTGTGCAGTTAAAGGGAGATGGGGTTGTTTGTCTGCTCCCCTTTATATCGACTTGAAGGGTTGGCAGCTGTGCAGTTAAGGGGAGATGGGTTGTTTGTCTGCTCCCCTTTATATCGACGTGAAGGGTTGGCAGCTGTGCAGTTAAGGGGAGATGGGTTGTTTGTCTGCTCCCCTTTATATCGTCGTGAAGGGTTGGCAGCTGTGCAGTTAAGGGGAGATGGGTTGTTTGTCTGCTCCCCTTTATATCGACTTGAAGGGTTGGCAGCTGTGCAGTTAAGGGGAGATGGGTTGTTTGTCTGCTCCCCTTTATATCGACGTGAAGGGTTGGCAGCTGTGCAGTTAAGGGGAGAGGGGTTGTTTGTCTGCTCCCCTTTATATCGACGTGAAGGGTTGGCAGCTGTGCAGTTAAGGGGAGATGGGTTGTTTGTCTGCTCCCCTTTATATTGACTTGAAGGGTTGGCAGCTGTGCAGTTAAGGGGAGATGGGTTGTTTGTCTGCTCCCCTTTATATCGACGTGAAGGGTTGGCAGCTGTGCAGTTAAGGGGAGATGGGTTGTTTGTCTGCTCCCCTTTATATCGACGTGAAGGGTTGGCAGCTGTGCAGTTAAGGGGAGATGGGTTGTTTGTCTGCTCCCCTTTATATCGACGTGAAGGGTTGGCAGCTGTGCAGTTAAGGGGAGATGGGTTGTTTGTCTGCTCCCCTTTATATCGACGTGAAGGGTTGGCAGCTGTGCAGTTAAGGGGAGATGGGTTGTTTGTCTGCTCCCCTTTATATCGACGTGAAGGGTTGGCAGCTGTGCAGTTAAGGGGAGATGGGTTGTTTGTCTGCTCCCCTTTATATCGACGTGAAGGGTTGGCAGCTGTGCAATTAAGGGGAGATGGGTTGTTTGTCTGCTCCCCTTTATATCGACGTGAAGGGTTGGCAGCTGTGCAGTTAAGGGGAGATGGGTTGTTTGTCTGCTCCCCTTTATATCGACGTGAAGGGTTGGCAGCTGTGCAGTTAAGGGGAGATGGGTTGTTTGTCTGCTCCCCTTTATATCGACGTGAAGGGTTGGCAGCTGTGCAGTTAAGGGGAGATGGGTTGTTTGTCTGTTCCCCTTTATATCGACTTGAAGGGTTGGCAGCTGTGCAGTTAAGGGGAGATGGGTTGTTTGTCTGCTCCCCTTTATATCGACGTGAAGGGTTGGCAGCTGTGCAGTTAAGGGGAGATGGGTTGTTTGTCTGCTCCCCTGTATATCGACGTGAAGGGTTGGCAGCTGTGCAGTTAAGGGGAGATGGGTTGTTTGTCTGCTCCCCTTTATATCGACGTGAAGGGTTGGCAGCTGTGCAGTTAAGGGGAGATGGGTTGTTTGTCTGCTCCCCTTTATATCGACGTGAAGGGTTGGCAGCTGTGCAGTTAAGGGGAGATGGGTTGTTTGTCTGCTCCCCTTTATATCGACGTGAAGGGTTGGCAGCTGTGCAGTTAAGGGAGATGGGTTGTTGTCTGCTCCCCTTTATATCGACGTGAAGGGTTGGCAGCTGTGCAGTTAAGGGGAGATGGGTTGTTTGTCTGCTCCCCTTTATATCGACGTGAAGGGTTGGCAGCTGTGCAGTTAAGGGGAGATGGGTTGTTTGTCTGCTCCCCTTTATATCGACGTGAAGGGTTGGCAGCTGTGCAGTTAAGGGGAGATGGGTTGTTTGTCTGCTCCCCTTTATATCGACGTGAAGGGTTGGCAGCTGTGCAGTTAAGGGGAGATGGGTTGTTTGTCTGCTCCCCTTTATATCGACGTGAAGGGTTGGCAGCTGTGCAGTTAAGGGGAGATGGGTTGTTTGTCTTCTCCCCTTTATATCGACATGAAGGGTTGGCAGCTGTGCAGTTAAGGGGAGATGGGTTGTTTGTCTGCTCCCCTTTATATCGACGTGAAGGGTTGGCAGCTGTGCAGTTAAGGGGAGATGGGTTGTTTGTCTGCTCCCCTTTATATCGACGTGAAGGGTTGGCAGCTGTGCAGTTAAGGGGAGATGGGTTGTTTGTCTGCTCCCCTTTATATCGACGTGAAGGGTTGGCAGCTGTGCAGTTAAGGGGAGATGGGTTGTTTGTCTGCTCCCCTTTATAATCGACGTGAAGGGTTGGCAGCTGTGCAGTTAAGGGGAGATGGGTTGTTTGTCTGCTCCCCTTTATATCGACGTGAAGGGTTGGCAGCTGTGCAGTTAAGGGGGGATGGGTTGTTTGTCTGCTCCCCTTTATATCGACGTGAAGGGTTGGCAGCTGTGCAGGTAAGGGCGGATGGGTTGTTTGTCCTGCTCCCCTTATATCGACGTGAAGGGTTGGCAGCTGTGCAGGTAAGGGGGGATGGGTTGTTTGTCTGCTCCCCTTTATATCGACGTGAAGGGTTGGCAGCTGTGCAGGTAAGGGGGGATGGGTTGTTTGTCTGCTCCCCTTTATATCGACGTGAAGGGTTGGCAGCTGTGCAGTTAAGGGGGGATGGGTTGTTTGTCTGCTCCCCTTTATATCGACGTGAAGGGTTGGCAGCTGTGCAGTTAAGGGGGGATGGGTTGTTTGTCTGCTCCCCTTTATATCGACGTGAAGGGTTGGCAGCTGTGCAGGTAAGGGGAGATGGGTTGTTTGTCTGCTCCCCTTTATATCGACGTGAAGGGTTGGCAGCTGTGCAGGTAAGGGGAGATGGGTTGTTTGTCTGCTCCCCTTTATATCGACGTGAAGGGTTGGCAGCTGTGCAGGTAAGGGGAGATGGGTTGTTTGTCTGCTCCCCTTTATATCGACGTGAAGGGTTGGCAGCTGTGCAGGTAAGGGGAGAGGGGTTGTTTGTCTGCTCCCCTTTATATCGACGTGAAGGGTTGGCAGCTGTGCAGTTAAGGGGAGATGGGTTGTTTGTCTGCTCCCCTTCATATCGACGTGAAGGGTTGGCAGCTGTGCAGTTAAGGGGAGATGGGTTGTTTGTCTGCTCCCCTTTATATCGACGTGAAGGGTTGGCAGCTGTGCAGTTAAGGGGAGATGGGTTGTTTGTCTGCTCCCCTTTATATCGACGTGAAGGGTTGGCAGCTGTGCAGGTAAGGGGGGATGGGTTGTTTGTCTGCTCCCCTTTATATCGACGTGAAGGGTTGGCAGCTGTGCAGTTAAGGGGGGATGGGTTGTTTGTCTGCTCCCCTTTATATCGACGTGAAGGGTTGGCAGCTGTGCAGTTAAGGGGAGATGGGTTGTTTGTCTGCTCCCCTTTATATCGACGTGAAGGGTTGGCAGCTGTGCAGTTAAGGGGAGATGGGTTGTTTGTCTGCTCCCCTTTATATCGACGTGAAGGGTTGGCAGCTGTGCAGGTAAGGGGGGATGGGTTGTTTGTCTGCTCACCTTCATATCGACGTGAAGGGTTGGCAGCTGTGCAGTTAAGGGGAGATGGGTTGTTTGTCTGCTCCCCTTTATATCGACGTGAAGGGTTGGCAGCTGTGCAGGTAAGGGGGGATGGGTTGTTTGTCTGCTCCCCTTTATATCGACGTGAAGGGTTGGCAGCTGTGCAGTTAAGGGGGGATGGGTTGTTTGTCTGCTCCCCTTTATATCGACGTGAAGGGTTGGCAGCTGTGCAGTTAAGGGGAGATGGGTTGTTTGTCTGCTCCCCTTTATATCGACGTGAAGGGTTGGCAGCTGTGCAGGTAAGGGGGGATGGGTTGTTTGTCTGCTCCCCTTTATATCGACGTGAAGGGTTGGCAGCTGTGCAGGTAAGGGGGGATGGGTTGTTTGTCTGCTCCTCTTTATATCGACGTGAAGGGTTGGCAGCTGTGCAGGTAAGGGGGGATGGGTTGTTTGTCTGCTCCCCTTTCTCCCTCATGTTTAGTCCCATTAATTTTCAGAATTTATGACATTCGGGCCATTAGTTTGGTGAATTAAGATCTTTCACCCTATTTCTTTGTCAATAGTAAGACTTTTCGTGTAATTTAGGTGTCCATTTTTTCCTGACGAGCGATAGCGAGCCTATAATTTAATAGTAATCGTCCTTCGGCTGGGACATTTTTCTATCGAAAAATTTACAAATTCATCTTGAAGGAGGGTCTGGGGGGGGGGGGTTGTTTAAGTTTGATGGAGGTCTAGGGAGGTAACTAAAGACATTATAAAAATATGTATATATAAAGGAGGAAATAAATGCACCCATCCCTCCTTAATGGCTATGAACTAATCTTGTTCACAGCCCTCATAATTATGATCCTACCAAATATCTGATAAACATGTGGGCTTCATTAGATTCACACGTCATGGTGTAGGCCTTGTACATTCACAGCTCACTAATATGTACTGAATTCCTAAATAACAGTAATGAAGTGGTGGAAATACTGGGAGTTAAAATAGAATCCACAAATCTAGCAGTTATTGTAAAATACAGGCCTCCGGACTCCCTAGAAGAATTCAAAACCCAGCTCAACAAAATAAAATCAGAAGTGGAAGCCCTGGGGAACCCAACATCAAATATTATGTGGCTAGGAGACTTTAACCTACCAGACATTAAAGACATGGAGACAAATAGAACACCAGGTAGTGGTAAATAACACCAGAGAAGCAAATACAAGAGAGCGTTTTAAACTTTGCGACTTTTTTAGTCTTACCCAGCATATTGCCGAACCCACATGGGAAAACAATATCTTACGACCTTGTCTTCACCAACAACGACTCTGTAGTACACAGCATTACCATATCAGACACAACATACTCAGATCATAAATTAATTAAGATCAAAACAACCTTAGCAAGTGTACAGACAACCTCAGAATCTAGACCAAAAACCTGCCCTTTCAGTAAATTTAACTTCAATAACAAAAATATTAGGTGGGAAGAGGTAAATCAAGAAATGGCGGAAATAGACTAGGAAGATTAAATGAATAACCTGACACCAGCAGAATGTCTAGTCCTAATAACAGAAACCATGACCCAAATCTGTTGCCACCACATACCTGAAACACAAACAAGACGAAGAAGCAAACAAGATCGGGAAAGAAGGAAGCTGTACAGAAGAAGAAAATTACTCACACAACGACGCACACATCAAAATCTACAGGATAGGAAAAAGGCCAAAACAGATAGAGCAATTGTGGAAATTGAACAAAGACTAAGAATATCATATGAACTACAACATATGGAAGAGGAGAGGAAAGCTATTGCAGGTATAAAGGAAAATTCCAAGTGCAGTACTTCGTTTCATATGCCAAACAAAAGGCTAAATCAACATCAAACATCGGCCCACTAAGCAAAGGGGATGGGACAAAGGGGACAAAAAGGAAATGAGCGAACTGTTACACCGGCAGTATGAAATGGCCTTCAGTGAGCCTTATGAAACAAAAGCCATCAGAGACCAAAATATATTTTGCATGGAAACCTCCACCACGGAAACCCCCCAGATGCTGGATATTGATTTCGTTCCAAAAGACATAGAAGAGGCCATTTCCAACATGCCATCCCACTCGGCACCAGGCCCGGACTCATGGAATTCGATCATATTGAAGAAATGTAAGGAAAACCTCTCAAAACCAATGGCTATAATGTGGAGAAGGAGTTTAGACACTGGTGAATGTGACCATGGTATAATAGCCCACAAACTAAAAGTAAAAGGTATAACTGGGAAAATCGGATAGTGGATATATACAATTTCCTCGTAAACCGGAAACAATCAGTAGCAGTAAACCAAGTCACATCTGAGCCTTCGGATGTCAAAAGCTCAGTTCCCCAAGGAACAGCTCTAGCGCCCCTTCTTTTCATAATTATAATTAACGACATATATAGATGCCAACACAAGACACAGTACGGTGTCTTCCTTTGCTGATGACACAAAACTAAGTAAGATAGTAAACACACAAGAGGACACAGGCCAGCTGCAAGAAGACATAAATGTAGTGTTCCAGTGGACCAGGGGAAAAAACATGCAATTCAATGAAGAAAACTACCAATTAATACGATACGGAGATAATAATACCGTTAAAGAGAATACAAACTACGTAACAGAATCTAACCACATAATAGAACGGAAAGAGTGTGAAAGACCTTGGGGTGTTAATGTCTGAAAATATGGGTTTCAAAGAACATAACCAGGTCAAAGTTGCGGCTGCGAAACGTCTAACGGGTTGGAGTCTGCGTACATTTAAAACATGCTTTGAATTACCTATGATAACGCTCTTCAAATCTCTAGTGCTACCGCGGCTTGAATACGGTAGCGTATTAACATCCCCATACAAAGCATGTGAAATAAAAGACTTAGAGAGTGTACAAAGGAATTTCACTTTGCATATAAGTTCGGTAAAACAGCTACACTGTTGGGAGCGTTTAAGAACACTGAAACTGTACTCGTTGGAGCGTAGAAGAGAACGTTACCTAATAATATACACGTGGAAAATCGCAGAGGGTTTAGTACCAAACCTACATACCCCGATCGTCATGAAATTCAGTGAAAGGAGAGGCTGGGAATGCGATATCCCCCGGATGAATAACAAGGGTGCTATGGGCTCTGCGAGAGGGCTGGTTATCACATCTCTTCAAGAAACTCCCACGGCGAGTAAGAGACAACTTCAAGAGAGCCCTCGATGTCGAACTGCAAAAAGTGCCAGACGAGCCCATCTTCGCAGGGGAGCGTGCTGCCCCTTCGAACAGTCTGTTGCACCAAATCACCACCCAGAACGAGGGGCGGCGCGCTCCTCGGTGCCACTAGATGAATGGCGAACACAACCTTAGGTAGAAGGTTCCAATTATCAGCGTCCGGGACCACTTTCGCGCTCCTTTGCCCCTTTCTCTGTCTCGTTGAGTATGAAAATTATATATTTTGTTATCTTGTATTGCACATTTTACAGTTAGGATATTTATGTTTAATTTATGGAGTAGAGTAATTTTACACATATAATTCATAATTATTTAGGATACATAGATAGTAAACAGACTAGCACAAGACACCGTCCGACTTATAGTATAACACCACTTTCTTTGAAACAAAAGTCTTGTCATGGAGAAAGATTAGCAAGTAGTTTTTGCGAGAATGACTTTGATCTATTGTCTTGCTCGTCCTGGTTATCTATCTTCATGCTTTAGTGAAATGTCGTCTAACTCAATGGATCATCAAATTATCCAGGAAAATACTGAATTAATTACCGCCTTATAAACAATCTATCACACTTTTTCCCTCCCCGGCATTATCCTTACATGGGGTAAAAATTATGACGCCGCATTTTTTCCTTGTTCATAATTCTTGCTGCCGCGTGAATTATGAGCTGATCAAAAATAAATAATAGGTCTTTTGTCTAGCCGTGGTGTTATAACGTGTTCACAGTGACGCAGATTATCTCTCTCTCTCTCACCGGATGAGTACAACATGGTTACTCTATAATACTGTAGAGTCCAAGTTATGGCAGCAAAGTTACTTCCCTCAATCAGGATATTAGGGTATAAAGATCAATTGAAACCTCTAGATCACTTTTCGCCGGAAATGCGTAATATGCGAGGCCAACTCATTGATGTGTTTATTCTAAACGGGTGTGATAATGTGGATTATACCAATGCAAGAGAACTGCAACATTCCAGCTACTGGTACCAATGAGGCCCTTCGGTTTAAGGGGAGTCACCGGCTTTTTTTATCTTTCTCTCCTTTTTTCTCTTTCCCTGGCTTGTATCCAATCGGCCCCATTCAGCCAACTGTTTTAAGACGTTTATCCCCATCCAGGTGTCGATTTCTTCCTGGCGAGCGATAGCGAGCCAGCATTGTATGGAGAAATCCGGCTTCGCCGGAGAGATTTTTCTATCGAAAAATTTACAAATATAGCTTGCTGTCCAAACAAAAATATATATATGCTGGCTTGCTACAGCTCGACAGGAAAATATTGACACCTGGATGGGGGTAAACGTCTTAAAACAGTTGGCTGAATGAGGCCGAATGGATGCAAGCCAGAGAGAGAGAGAAAAATGCGAGGCCGGCTGCCTTAAACCAAGATCCTTAGCTTCATTACGACAACATCATGACATGATTTTCTACAACACATTGTTAAAACCAGTTCATCTCACAACCGAGAGGAAAAATATGCAATTCCCTTGTAGAACAAAATGGTTGAGTAAGTCTCCTCACACTCTATGCCATTGTTCACCCAGCAGTATATAGGAAATTGAACTTAGTGCACATTTGTGACGTCCCGCTCGGGAAGATAACAGTAGTGACCTGTATAAAGTGTGTGGGAGATTCTGTGCCTTACCAGGCTGGCCAATTATAGAGATGAGCACTGTGGAGATGCATAGCTTAGAGTGAACCTTCATCATTATGTTCATCAACTTTCAATGTTCATGTGAGTATATATATATATATATATATATATACCGTATATATATATATACCGTATATATATATATATATATATATATATGTATATATATATATATATATATATATATATATATATATATATATATATATATATAAATAAATAGATATATATATATATATACTGTATATATTATATATATAATATATATATATATATATATATATCACAAAAACATGTGCGCTCCTAAAATAATTTATACTCTCAGCAGGGCTCAAAATACCGACAGTCAGGATGATTGTCCATGCTTTAACCAACTCTAGCAAGGCGTGATAAAGTATACTTAACCCTTTCCGGTCCGAGCGTTGCCGTTTAGTATTCGTAAATAGAATTATCTTAATCTCATAATTACCTCTCCAAAATTAGTTTTCTGCCCACAACTCGCTCAAAGACAACTGCAGAGGTTGAAGTAATTAAACTAAAGGTTTCTAAACACCCCTGATGGTCACAAAGGTTTAACATATCAGGAGGCTGGTGATTGGTCGAGCACGGGGGAGTGACAAGATTTAAAAGGTAAAACTTGCTAATACACCTGAGCTAATCCCGTCTCCTGATTGGCGGACGAAATTGCTCCTTCACTCATGACCCAGTTTTTCATTATTTTTAAAGAATAAGTCAAGAATAATCTTACCTCGTGTAGGGACTGTATTGGTTCACACCGAATTCTCCAGGTAGATCTAGGGGTGCTGTGGCTTGTAGCTGTACATCTGTTGATCCCCCCTGCACAACTTCATATTCTCCAGGTAGATCTAGGGGTGCGGTGGCTTGTAGCTGTACATCTGTTGATCCCCCCTGCACAACTTCATATTCTCCAGGTAGATCTAGGGGTGCTGTGGCTTGTAGCTGTACATCTGTTGATCCCCCCTGCACAACTTCATATTCTCCAGGTAGATCTAGGGGTGCTGTGGCTTGTTGCTGTACATCTGTTGATCCCCCCTGCACAACTTCATATTCTCCAGGTAGATCTAGGGGTGCTGTGGCTTGTAGCTGTACATCTGTTGATCCCCCCTGCACAACTTCATATTCTCCAGGTAGATCTAGGGGTGCTGTGGCTTGTAGCTGTACATCTGTTGATCCCCCCTGCACAACTTCATATTCTCCAGGTAGATCTAGGGGTGCTGTGGCTTGTAGCTGTACATCTGTTGATCCCCCCTGCACAACTTCATATTCTCCAGGTAGATCTAGGGGTGCTGTGGCTTGTAGCTGTACATCTGTTGATCCCCCCTGCACAACTTCATATTCTCCAGGTAGATCTAGGGGTGCTGTGGCTTGTAGCTGTACATCTGTTGATCCCCCCTGCACAACTTCATATTCTCCAGGTAGATCTAGGGGTGCTGTGGCTTGTAGCTGTACATCTGTTGATCCCCCCTGCACAACTTCATATTCTCCAGGTAGATCTAGGGGTGCTGTGGCTTGTAGCTGTACATCTGTTGATCCCCCCTGCACAACTTCATATTCTCCAGGTAGATCTAGGGGTGCTGTGGCTTGTAGCTGTACATCTGTTGATCCCCCCTGCACAACTTCATATTCACAATCAATAACCGGGAAATTGAAATCACCGGTTAGGATAATATATGGTCGAGGGGCAAGCTTCTCATTAATATGATTTCTGATCATTGCTAGAATTGGAATGTAATTGTTTTGGATACAATCAAGAGGGCGATATACTGTATAACAATTAAGATCGTGTTGATATGTTCAATGCTGAGACATTGTAATTCAGACACTGAGTTTGATACTGAGAGTAGCACCTTTGTGTATGGACAGATACTGTCCTTTATGTAGGTTACCATACCGCCTTTCTTTCTGTTATTGGCTCTATTAGTTCTGTAAGGGACATAAGGAGGATGATGTAGGCACCAGCCGAACAGGGCGCTACTCCCGGGGAGTGCTACAGGTGGTTGATAAAGATAGCTGGAACTCCTGTTTCACCATCTGGCTTCCCTAGCTGATCCTTTCTGTGCCTCATCAATATCGAGAGCAACCCCAGTCTGCCCTCCAAAACACCTTCTCTTCATATCAATACATTATACTTACAAACATATTTCATATTACACTACCTTTGCAAACAAAATACTTATGATGATGTCACAATGCCTCGGTGTCCCCAGGGAGGGGGACCATAATTGCCCCCATTGGATTGTCCCTTAGTCTGGACTCCTCAACGTACCCTGGACCTCTATCTTCTACTCTATCTATCAATTTATGTAACATTTGTGGCCTTTCCTTTAACTTCCTCTCTGTAGAACACCATCTCCCTTCTACCAAACGTGACTTACTTTTCCTCACTGAAGCTCAGTTGTCTAAGGCAACAGACAACAAACCCTTATCTATATCCTCCTACTATCTCTATCCTCAATTCAAAGCCAAAGATGGATGTTACGTGTACATACGCAATAATATTACTTGCTCCAGTGTTCCCAACTTTTACACTTCTGAATTCTGTTCTATATGATCTGTGCCCCATGAATATTCTTTCCTCTCACTTAAACATTAGGCTACCATAGTGCGGTGGGAATATAATCATGATTATATAAATATCCAGTATTCGTGAATGGATAATAAGTCGTAGGCGTGTGCAAAAACCTTTAACCGTCTTGGTGGTGTAATGGTTAAGGTGTCTAAAAATCTGTGTGTGATAACCCGGGTTCGAATCCTGGTCAATCACATTATATGCTTTCATTAATTTCATTGGAGGTGTTTGGTGTTGTGGTGAAATTAATACAACAAATAGATTCTCAACTATTTGGCTTAAGCTATCTTGTCAATCTTTCACTAAATATATCTGTGCTGTTTATCTTTCCCTTAATTCTACTGGCTATCCATAATTCTTTGACTATCGTACTTCTAAATTGGAATACATTTTCTATCCATCTCCATCTTAGGAGATTCAATGTTTACCACCCCTAATGAATCTCCTCTCTTTTCACTGACCTATCTGTTAACAAGCTTACGTCTTGTCTATCCTAAATTACATAGAGCAGTTAGCTCAGCACCCCACCCGTATCCCGGACCACCTGGAGATGACTTATTTCTAACCTCTAATCCTTCTGCTTACACTGTAAATCTTCTCTCTCCATTGGGCTCCTCAAATTTAAATTCAAATTTTTAAATACAAATATTTATTGCCATAAAATGCAAGCTACAAATGGTACATTTATAAAACAGAACATTTGACTTAGTCTGCTGAGCAGATGCTCGTATGCAGACAATTGAGTGTATTAAACACATTTATGATGATGGTGTTACATCAACGCATAACATCGAACCAAATGGCAACCTAAGCCTATAATATCCATACAAATATTATCCATACAAAAAAAAAAAAAAAAAATCTCTCCTCTGATCAATACCTTATCTCTGTCACCTGCCCTGTCTCTCCAGTTCGGCCTTTTGACCCCCCCCCCCCCCCCCTCCAGCTGAATTGCTTGTGGAATTTTGGTGCTGCTGATTGGGAGGCTCTACGGCAGTACTCTTTTGATTTCCCTTGGGATTATCTTTGCTTCCGTGGCCGGGGAACCTCCGAGAGTGCCGAGCGCATTATTGAGGTAATCCTTTCAGGCATGGAAGCATACATCCCATTTTCTCAAACTAACTCACAAGAATCTTGGTTTATTAACGCCCGTTTTACTGCTGTCCGCAAAAAGGCAGAAGCATTCAATCGTAACATCGCCTTCATACTCAAGAATTCTGTACTTTATATGTTTCTGCTCAGAATCAAGTCAAATCTGTCTTTTCGACTCGCCAAAAACTCTTTCATCAATAACAAAATTAATGCTCTAAACTTTCGAGCTCTAGCTATTCTCAAGTTTGTGACATCTAACCAATACTTCCCCCAAACAACTTCGCTTCCTCATCTTTCCTTCCTCTTTTCCACTCTGACGGTACTACCGTCACCTCTTCTTCTGACAAAACTGAAGTCTTCGCTCAGACTTTCGCAAACAAATCCACTTCTGTTGATTACGGCATTACTCCTCCCTCTCCTCCCCTCTCTCTCTCACTTACTTATGCCCATTATCATAATCTTTTCTAAGGATGTTCTCTCTGCCCTCTCCGGGTTAAGGAGGCGTATGGGACGGATTGTATTATTCCTGTTGTACTCAAAAACTAATCTTCCGTGCTGACGCCCTGCCTAGGCAAACTCTTTCGTCTCTGTCTTTCCTCTAACGTCTTTCCTTCTTGCCGGAAGTTTGCTCTTATTCAACCTGTCCCTAAGAAGGGCAACCACTCTCAACCCTCCAAGTATCGTCCAATTCCTTTCATTGCTTGCATTTCTAAAAAATTCTTAAACAAATAATTTCTTAAGCATTTATATTCCCATAATTTCCTTTCAGATCGCTAGTACAGTTTCCTTAAGGTTTGCTCTACTAGTGCTCTCCTTGCTTATCTTATTAACTCTTAGTCATCCTCTTTTCGGGATATCGGTGAGACTTTTCTATTGCACTAGACATTATTGAAAGCCTTTGAAAGAATCTGGCACAACTCTCTAATTTCCAAACTACCCTCCTTCGGTTTTTATCATACTATCTGTGCCTTTGTCTCTATTTTACTTTCATAAAGCTCCATACCTGCAGTTGTGGACAGCCATTGCTCACTTCGTCAACCTATCAACTCCAGTGTTCCTCAGGGTTCTGTCCTATCCTCAATTATCTTTCTAATGTTTATTTATGATCTTCTCAACTGAACCTATATATTCCTATCCACTCATATGTTGATGATTGTACCTTACACTATTCAACTAGTTTTCACAACAACCCAGCATGCAATCACTCCAAAACTTATGTAACAGGGCCATGGCATGCATTATCTTCTGATTGAGGTACAGAAAATCTTGTTACTTTCAATGCCTCCAAGACACAATTTCTCCCTCTATCTACCCGCGACAATCCTTCGCAAGACTATTAATTATTTCTAAATAATTAACATATCAACCCTTCATCCTCTCTCAATAATTTAGGTGTATCTTTTTCATCCGACCTTTTCTTGGCAAGATCATATTACCACTCTTGCTAAAACAGCTTCCCAAAGGTTTGGTGTGCTCAACCGTCTCCGTGGGATCTTCACACCCACGCAGCTTCTTGCCTCTGTATCAGGTCACAGCGTGCCCCTGTATTGAGTACTGTGTGGGGAGGTTCCACCCATACCGCACATCTCAAAATAATAGTCAAAAGCATTTCACCTTATCAACTTACTTCCTCTTACTAGTTCCTGCAATCTCTTTCTACATGCCGCAATATTGCATGTCTTTCGCTCTTTTATCGCTATTACAATAATCAGTGTTCTTCAGATCTCTCTCAGTGTATACCCTCTCCTTTGTGGTGATTGCAAGGCACCCGCCTTTCAACACAATCCCACTCCTATTCTGTCTAGCTCTCCAACCCAAGAATTGGCAGTTTCTCAGTCTTTCTTCTACTCAAAGAGTGAACTCTGGAACTATGTCCCTCAGTAAATCTTTCCTTCATCCTATGACTTAACTGCTTTACATGTTATGTGTCCAGACATTTTGACTCTTTTGGCTTTGGGGGAGACACTCGTTACAGGCAACCTGCCTTTGTGTCCTTCATATACATAGATTTTTTGTTTTTTTCTTATACTCTGTGTATTCAATATTTTCGAAGAGATGTGATTCAGTGAGTGCATCAATGAGGGCTTGTTCTTTAGGTGCGAGCTCGGAAATAATTTTGAGTTTTGCTATAAATTTATGTGGGCCCTTCTATGTTGCATGTAATTCTTTTATTTACGATGGGTATATTTGATTTGGGGAAAAGCCTCTCTGTGGATAAACCATGGGCATTTGTAGTGTAGGCCCAACTGGAGTTTGTTGCCATGGCTTCATCCCTAGAATGTGATTAACTTGCATTTGGAGAAGTTGTACTTGTTTTATGAGAACATTTTCCATCTAGTTATTTGATCTTAGTTGATTTTGTACAGGGTATTGATACATGGGTGCAGCCATTGTGGGTAACGGGGTAACTGCAGGAGTAGTCACGGGTGCAGCCACAGTAGGAGTAGGAGTAACTAAAGAAGAAGCCTTGGGTGCAATCACTATAGGTGTAGGAGAGGGAGCAAGTCTAAGACCTGATCCAAGAAAAACATGTACAGGCCCTACTGTAGGAGCAGCCGTGCAGCTGTTTGAGCAGTGGGGCCAGCAGCTGTGGATCTTGGGTGGGTGACAGTGCTGTGTGGTACAGTCAACTCGTATAATCCGTGTCTCAGAGTTTGTTATTCGCTTCTTAGAAATGTAACAGTAAGTAATACTGTTTCATACATCAATCTGAACAAATATAATTGCATAACTACAATTTCTGACACTGCGGATTAAACGAGTTAACTGTACATGGTTAGTAATGTTGGTTGGGAGTGTGGGATTACGGGGAGGACGATGAGTGGGAGATTCCTGCATCTCCTGTCGTAGAGCATTCTTATTTTTTTTTTTTGCTGAAGTTTTATAAATTATTGGGTGAAAGTAGTCACATTGACGGGCGGCCCCATTCACATCCATGAACTGGATTCAGGCCATGTGCTTGGTAAGTTGGACAACTCTTTTGATGGTAATATTGACAGCCTGTACCATCACGCCCGTACTTATAGATATTTTGTTTAACCTAGAAACTTATCATGTCAGCTTTTGCTCCTTTAATTTGAGTACTGGGTCACTGTATATATACTGTGTATATATATATATATATATATATATATATATATATATATATCTGTATATACAGTATATATATATATATATATATATTTTTTTTTTTTTTTTTTTTTTCTATATTCCAACTTACTTCCTCTCGGGCATAGGCTGAGAGCCTTAACATTCACCGCTTTACAATGAACAGTGAAGCCCGTGAGGTCTTGTTCCAGTATAGGGAGTGAGACATGTGAAGCACGTAGAGTACAACGAGCACCTGCCATCTTGCCTTCACATGAGGCACGGTGCTCACTCATGGCCCGAAACGACCCCATCTCTGAAGCCACCTCGTTCCCGTGATTCACTGTTTCACCCCCTACACTCAGACTCTCACACTTACACACACACACAACGCCACCTGTTGAGCAGATAACTCACCATATATATATATATATATATATATATATATATACCGGTATATATATATATATATATATATATATATATATATATATATATGTATTGTTTTTTTATAAAATGGTATTGGTCTCATGTTCTGGTATTTTATTTTATGTTTTTGTTTTGTTATTGTCCTGTGTGGGTTCGGTCACTGCTATTATCACGCTCGATAATTGATTTCACCCGTGCAAAATGTTGATTGTATTTATCACTCAATTTGGATTTTACACAGTTTTCGCAGGAATAATTAATTCTAGAATCAAAATAGTTCACTAAATGATACGGTGGCAGTTCAGAACACGCAGTATGGATAAATTCATTACAGTTTTCACACTTTAGGCATTCCATTATGCACGTTTTTGACACACAAGACATGATTTTCCAGGTGGGGGGGAGACTTGTTGTGTTTGACATTGTTGCAGTTTAAACAAGACGAGGTGGTGGGTAAACAGGAAGGGGGGGGGGGGGGGAGAGAAGTCGGGGAGGTGACTGTTATATTGGTTTGGTAGTTATCTTGTGATTTTACACTATTTCACTTTCCTTTCATTTTATATTTGTTTTTATATTACCTCCAAATCATTTACAACAGAGAATGGATTAGGTGGATAGTTTGTTGTGTTGTTTCCCAACAGGTTGTGTTGATAGTCAGGGATAGAATGCTGGGAGAAACCTGTTATTTTCACTCATAATTAAAAAAATACTTGCCTCATTTTCTCCCAATTAGTATCTAAACCGGCACAGTTCACTAATGCATTTCTTAGTAAAATGGAATTAATGTAACCTCTTTACTTACACTTCCAAAGATATTGAAGAAAGTAGAGGAGAGGAACTGACACGTCCGTACCAGTCACTGGTTTGACACACACACACACACACACACACACACACACACATGTGTATATATATATTATATCTCACAAATAAACACGAGGCGTTATATGTGTTTACTCTCAGCCGGGGCGCGAACCAGGGACAAACAGAACAAGAGTTCATGCTTATTCAACTACACCACGGCGTGACAAAGAATAGTTAACCTTTTCCTATTTATATTAAGGAGAAGAAGAAATCCTACTAGGGGACAGTATTCCATTTCATACACAATTCGTAGGACCCATATTCCAGAATACCATATATTGATTTTTAAAACTTCCTATGCAACTCCGGTTGAATGTATTGCATTAAATTCTCGCCCAGCCAAGCACCTATTGATTTGACTTCTCTCAAATACAGTATATCATACTGTACTTATTTTCCCACTGATTTATCATAACCTAATTATTTTTCCTGCCAATCTAATTGACCTCACTGTAGCCAACAATAATGACCTGTCCTTTTACCCCAAGCACTAATTACACAGGTCTTAAATCTTCCACCAATGTTCTAAATTTTCCCCAGCTCTGTCAATAACTTTACCTGTTTCCCAGTCTCTCTCAGTGACCACATATAGCTCTAGCTCTAACTTTGACCTGACCACTTCTACCTGTCCTCTCAATGAACTCATATTTTCTTCAAGCTTTTTTTGTTGGTATCAGCTCAAATTTGGACATCCATCATTATGTTTTCCTTCATGGTAAATCAATAATAAAATGTTATCGGAACGACCCCCCTTTGCCATCTATTGGCCATTGTACAATGCCCTTATACTTTTCCTTAGAAGCCATCATCCTGTATCTAAATGTGGGGTAGTTTTTAGTTTTCGTAGACCCACTAACTTCACCTCTATTCTGAGTGTCCCTGACTGACCTCTCCTCTTGTACCCCCAGTGCCCCCAGGTCCGCCTATCATAGTGGACGGGTCGGGGACTAAAGTGGAAGGGTCGGTGGTAGGCCCCCTGGAGGAAGGCAGCCACGAACACCTCACCTGCAGCTCCTCTGGTGGCACCCCGGCACCGACACTTACCTGGTGGCGAGACGGGCATAGGCTTCACCAGGTAACATTAATCAGGTTCATTTTTAGGTGAAGGCTTTTCTCCGGCAACTTTAGATCCACAATAGTTTTCTGGAAAACTTGAGATTTGTTTGCTCTGGTATTGTCAAATAGACAAAGTAGATTATCATAGATGACAGCATACTTATAGTAGTATATTTCAGAAGTTACTACATCAGAGTTGCTGGGAAAAGGGCTAATGCAAATCCACCTTAGTTATCGAGACTTGTAAATGTTCAACTCATTTTGTTTATAAATTATCATACAGATGGCACTAAAATAACTGCAAATATAACTGTACATTGATTATTCCCAAGTTGTTTATGCACATTGAAATATTTGTAACTTAATGTCTAGTAACTTGTATATGTTTATAGTGTTACCCTTGAAAATATAAACACCTGGTAGGGATGAGTCTATTTTGACTACGAATAGTGTTGCATAATTACTTGTAGAATCAGTAGTTGCTTTTCAGAACTTAGTCTGAAAGAAAAAAAAACCCGTACCTGAAATGTTAACATGGTTGTTGCAGGTGTGGAGTGAGGGGGAGTCTGGTGGTGGTGAAAGTAGGATCAGTTTGGTGGCATCCCGGACAATACAGGGAGCCACGCTGACTTGCCAGGCTCTCAACAACAATATCACCGTGCCTTCCACCACATCCCTCACTGTCTCGGTTCTACGTGAGTATCAACCATACCTTACCATTATCTAACCATTACAACACGATAGCGTAACTATATGTTTATGCTGGTTTACAAATTAAAAGCTTATACAGTATATATATTCAGTATATATATACAGTATATATATATATATATATATATATATATATATACAGTATACATATATATATATTTTTGTTTTGTTTAATTCAAACTACTCCCTCTCGGGCATAGGCTGAGAGCCTGCACATTCACCGCTCAATACAGCGAAGCCCGTGAGGTCTTGTTCCAGCCTAGGAAGTGAGACAAGTGAAGCACGAGCTATAACCAGCCCTCGCCAACCTGCCATTGCATTTTGTTTTTTGTTTTTTATTAGAATAGGACTTTAGAGGCTATCAACCCATAAGGATTATTAAGCCCACATTAAAGTCAAGAAGAACGTGACCGGAGTCACCGAGACCCCCAAGTTTATACCCCCAGGTATACCGGGTATATAAACCTAGAGGTTGTCCTGCTCGGAAACCCCGGACGTCTTCCGTAATCGCGATCAGGACTAAAGCCCCCTTTCGAGAACTTCAGTTGTTTTTGATGGCCTGCCATGCGCGGCTCTTGGTTGCCCACTCTGGATCGAAGCAGTCCCACTTCTGAGGCTGCTTCGCCTTTATGCTTCACTATCTTACTTCCTAGACTCGGACCCTCACTCTCAGAATGCCACCTATTGAGCAATTAACTCACAAGGCATTGCCTCCCCTGTAGCATATTTTGAATATGGGAATATTCATACACTGCTATTTAATCAGGGAACAATGAGGGTATTTTTTTGGCGTTTCGGTGGGCTTTGTGGTAATGCACTGATACTAGGTACAGCACAAATTTAATCCCAATAATATTTTGCCATTGAAACATCAGGATTTGAACCCGAGACCTTTGGATTACCAGTCTAATGGCAAGACCACCCCACCACACCTCCCATTATATATATATATATATTGTTACGGCCCTACAATGCTGAACCCTAGAGATTAAAATTCAAGCAAGGGCAACTAGCATGCTGCTGCGATCAGAAGGCCGAATAGGGTTAATGTCATAAAAACCACAAATAAGAGAAGGATGATATTAAACACTTCTAATTTTCGTATTAATTATATTACTATTAACTAGGGAAAACGAACAGGTTGATAAGCATGATAATTCAGTTAATCACGGCAATGAATAATGGTTGGCTAAGCACCGAGTGAAGGCTTCGAGTAAATGCACTCGTTACAAGGAATGAACACTACACAAAAAGAACATATGAAGACAACGGTTAATCAACACTTAGCACGCTGAACAGTAAACTGGATCACACTCAATTACAGACCGATATATGATACCATATGATATCACCAGACAACACGCTCGGACAACGTGTACACTCAAGAACACTAATCAGCGTTCGTTACACACCACACAACACGCAATAAAACTCAGAGCTCCTCACAACACTAGGGCTCGTTACGCATACACAATAATGCACCAATGCTGTCTCATCTCCCCTTCAAAGGACAAAACAGTGCACTACCTACTTGTCTTAACACACAAACCAGCAGACAACACGTCACGTATGTCCAGGGGTACACCCAGACCAGCGTGAAGGGGAGCACTTCCTCCACACCTCTGCCTCTTCGGGCGCTCCAACAGGTACTGACTCTCAGCTCTTCCCTCACTACACACATCTCTTCCCTAAGCCCTAACTTTCGGCAAGGAAATGGAGTCACACTAGAATTATAACAGAGTCACACAAAGTGTCTGATGGAAGTCTCCTGTCGTGGGAAACGTAGATCTTCCCAGGCCTATGGTCCACGTGTATACGTGATTGGAGGTTCCCAGGCTCGTTGTTTTGCGTTACTCGACACCGCTGCTATCGGGGTAGATTAAGGGGGTCGCCTGCCTCTCTCTCTCCTTCTCTGCTACTTCTGCTACCACGCGGTGACAATATATATGGATTGGGTGGGGAAAACACAGGAAAGAGCATGATTCCTTATTCTCTAACATTTCGGGCTATGGAAAACCCATCTTCAGATAAACTAACACAGATCGGGTTTGCTCACATACAGTACAGTATATACAAAAGTGTGGACATTCCTCATTTGGCAACAAAGACAAGCACTGCCATATGGTGAGTATTTCTTGTTCGTGCTTTACCTACTAATATCCTTGATCCTACATGACCTTTGCAACCTTTGACCTCAGAGCTATGTCTGCTGTATGTACTGACCACCTGACAAATCCCGCACTATAAGACAGTTCTGGTTCCATGTTGCCAAATATGGAATGTTCACAGTCTTGTATACATGTGTGAGCAAACCCAATCCATCTACTGTCAGTATGAATCATGCATATATATATATATATATATATATATATATATATATATATATATATATATACTGTATATAGGTTAGGTTAGGTAGTCAGGTTAGGTTAGGTAGGTAGGGCAAACCCCATAGTTTGCTTTCAAGCTAGTGAAAAGCAGATTGAGGTGTGTCATTGTGTGAACAATTTGCTTCACTTCATAAATAATAGGTGGAGATCATTATAACCTAACCTAACCTAACCTAACCTAAGTTAGGTTAGTAACCAGTCATTTCACAGATTGACTGAAATGCTTAGTTATTTCATGAAATGCCTAGTTTCACAGTCTGACTGTAACATATAATTTATATGCGCACATCTATCTGGATAAAATTGCGTAATCCATGCCAGAAACGTACCACAACAACCACTGACCTTGTTGTGTTTTGTGTGAGTACCAGTCAATCCCTCACGTCTTTTAGCAACCTGTCTGTCCCATGTGGATATACCCCCCCCCCCCCCCCCCCACACACACACACACACACACCATTACCTAAATCACCGTACCAAACATTGACCCTACTGTCTATTATTTTGATAGCATCAGTAGTTTAATGTCATCATCAGTAATAATCTTGCTTTACCAACAACTTTCCTCTGAAACTACCTGTTACTTATTTCGAAGTTACCATCGTCTGCGAGTACCAGTTGTAGATGAACTGCTCCCTAGATTCAAAGCCGTTTTATTTTTATTTATTTTTTTTTTTTTTTTGTAAACGACGAGCCTATAAGCCAGTGGTTCTCAACTGGTGGTCCATGGTGACTTTTTGGGTGGTCCACAGGACGTTCACTATATTTAGTAAAAAAATTAAGATTGGCGCATATATAATTAATTTATTGCAAATACAGTAGGAAATTTTTTATTGAAATAAATATTTGACCATTAATGTTATTGTGTCATTCCTATTTAAGAAATATATTGGTAATCTTCATGATGTATCTGTATATTGACATTATCATAAAAAACACTGCCTGATCACCTGAACACCATTTTCAAAGGATTGGTGAAGGTGGTTAATTACATAAAATCGTCAGCAGCGAACACCAGGCTGTTCAGAAAATTATGTCAGGACGTGGGTTCCAACTTTGGAGTGTTGCTTTTCTACAAATCTGTACGGTGGTTGTCAGCATGGAATGTAGTCAACAACATTTTTGAACTGAGAAGAATTGGATTTATTTCTCCAGTCTCAAGGAAATAGGGATATTCAAAATATGCTAGCACAGTTAGAATTAGAACTTGCATACCTCTGTTGATATTTTTGGAATATTGAACAAACTGAATCTTCAGCTGCAAGGGAAAGGTGCAAATTTATTGTCTCACCAAGGCATCATCAAGGCTTTTCTTGAAAAATTATAACTCGGGATCGAACGAGTCGAAGGTAACAATTTGGTTCAAATTCCATGTGTAAATGCCATGCTCGGGTAAAAGGAAGCCATTCATATGCAAATTCTCGAGCATTTCCTAAAACTGCAGGATGAATTTCAGCGATAGGCCTACTTTCCGGAGGTGGACATGACAAGGGATGGGTTATCTTTCATCAGGAATCCATTCGCAAAAGATGTTCATAGTGTTCCAGAAGATCTTCAGGAGGAATTCTTGGGTCTGAAAAATGATTTGGCGGCTCAAGATGTGTACCAGCGGGCTACCATGGAAAGATTTTGGGCCAGTATGATTGGTACTTACCCAAATTTGTCAACACATGCAGTTAAATGTTTGTTGTCTATGCTTTATTTGCCATTACTCAAAAATGAAATGGTCCACACTATTTTTTGTATTGGGCTGGTGGTCCGTGGCCTGAAACGAGTTGAGAACCACTGCTATAAGCCCATTTAGCACCTCTATTATTCTAAATTATATATTTTCATTTAAGCTCAATCAGGAAATAAATCCATGCAGCACCTAAACAAAGACATTAAATTCATATTTGTTTTCACAAACTCAACAATTAATTTTATAAATAAACCTAACTAGTCAAATCAATGAAAGTAATGAATACATGTGGTACTCCAAGGACTCGAACCTGTTTGTATCATTCTGACAGAAAAGAAAAATGTACATACAAAATGTACCTCGGGATTGTAGGCTATTCAATAGCCTGTAAATCGTACGAGGCCCCAAAATTATCGATTGAAGCGTCGAGGTGTTGGGTGCTTCATATGTGTCGCGCTAGATGTTCACAGTGGAGCTTCAAGGTGTTGGTTGCTCTCCTTTCTGCCACACTAGATGACGACACCTTATTTATGCAAGTCACTTGACATGGAGAGAGTAGCTGTACGGTCGCTCACAGCATCTTCGAATATGGTCGGGCATCTTCTATGCTATGAATTGGTGACAGTATAGGGGGTGTTTTCTTGACGTATCTGTGTAACCAGGATACTTGTAGAGCAGCAGGAACGATCAGATCACCTGGGAAAAAACCCTGTCATTTGGCGACATCCACTCTGCTATCGTGACAGGGCCGAAATCAAGGGACGTTCGAGCTAAAATGCCTGAACACACGGAGTTTGAAGCAATTTAAGTCATAGGAAGAGGGAAAGACTGATTCTGGGAGAGAGTTCCAGAGTTCAGCAGTTGAATAGAAGAAAGTCTGAGAATAGCGTTTCACTCTTGGGTTGGACAGTTGCACAGAGTAGGGGTGGGATTGTGTTGCAAGGCGGGTACTACATACCCTATGTAGAGGAGGTGGTATACACTGGGAAAGCTCTGAGGAACACTGATTATGGTAGTAGCGATAGAATAGCGAGAGAGATGCAACATTGCGGCGAAGAGAGAGATTGCAGAGAGTTGGTGAGTGGACGGGAGTTAATGATACAAAAGGTTTTCGTTTCTACTTTGTCTAGAAGTGCAGTGTGAGAGGATCCTCCCCACACATGTGAACAATACTCAATACAAGGACACACTGTGCCCCTGTACAGAGCAAGAAGCTGTGCAGGGGTAAAGAACCCCTTGAGGCGGTTCAGCACACCCAGCTTTTGGGAGGCTCCCTTAGCGAGACTGGTAATATGGTCTTTCCAAGTGAGAGCAGAAGAAAAAGAGACACCGAGAACATTGAGAGAAGATGAAGAGTTGATTTCTGTATTGTTGAAGAATAAGGGATAGTCCTCTGGAGGTTCCTGACGTGCAGTGAGATGGATAAATTGAGTTTTTGAAGCATTAAATACAACAAGGTTTTCTCTACCCCAATTGGAAATAGTAGCTAGATCAGAAGATAAGCGTTTTATGGCTTCATTACGTTTGTTTTTGATGGACTGCTGGCTGGGGCGTTCTGGAAAACTATCTTGAGTGGTGTAAGGTAGAGTCGTCTGTATATGAATGGATGGGACTGGATGTATAGTTGAGAAGATAATTTATGAAAATTAGAAAGCGAATAGGAGATAGGACAGAACACCGGAGTTGATAGGATAAGGAGATGAGCGATGGCCGTCCACAACCGCAGCTATGGAACGGCCAGAAAGGAAATTAGAAACAAAGGCACAGATGGAGGGACAGAAACCGACAGAGGGCAGTTTGGAAATTAAAGATTTGTGCCAGACTCTATCGAAAGCCTTTGATATGTCTAGTGCAACAGAAAAAGTCTCACCATAGTCCCAAAAGTTGGATGACCAAGAGTTAGTAAGATATGAAAGAAGATCACCAGTAGAGTGACCCTTAAAGAAACCATACTGGCGATCTGAAAGCAGATTATGATGAGAAGAGAAATGCTTAAGAAATTTGGAAGCAAGAATAGTTTCAAAAACTTTAGAGTTACAAGAGATGAGAGCAATTGGACGATAGTTAGAGGGTTGAGAGCAGTCACCCTTCTTTGGGACAGGTTGAATGAGAGCAAACTTCCAGCAAGAAGGAAAGACGTTAGAGGAGAGACAGAGACGAAAGATTTTGCCTAGGCAGGGGGTCAGCACGGAAGCACAGTTTTTAAGTACAACAGGAGGAACACCATCTGGACCGTACGCCTTCTTAGTATTAAGCCCAGAGAGGGTAAAAAGTACATCTTTAGAAGAGATTAGGATATTAGGCATAAGTAGGAGAGAGTGGGGGGGTGGAGAGGGAGGAATATCATCGGAATCATCCAAGGTAGAGTTTCTGGCAAAAGTTTGAGCGAAGAGTTCAGCTTTGTCAGAGGAAGAAGTGATGGTTGTGCCATCTGAGTGGAAAAGGGGAGGGAAAGATGAGGAAGAAAAGTTGTTGGAGAGGTTTTTCGCTAGATGCCAGAAAGCTTGGGAAGAGCTAGAGTTGGATAGTTCAGTGCATTTATTATTGATGAAAGAGTGCTTGGCAAGTTGAAGAACAGATTTGGCTTGATTCCGGGCAGAAACATAGGAAGAATGAGATTCTTGAGTTTTAAGTCGTCGGTACCATTTGAATGCTTCTTCCTTGTTGTGGACAGCAGTAGAAAAAGCGTGAGTAAACCAAGATTTGTTTGCATTAGACTGAGAGAAAGAATATGGAATGTACGCTTCCATGCCAGAGAGGATTACCTCAGTAATGCGTTCAGCACTCTCCGAGGGTCCTCGGCCACGGAAGCAGAAATCATTCCATGGGAAATCAAAGAAGTACTGCCGGAGAGCCTCCCAGTCGGCAGCGCCAAAGTGCCACAATCGCCGCCAGCTGGGAGGATCGGATGGCCGTACTGAAGAGATAGGACAGGTGACGGAGATAAGCTTATAGTCGGAGGAGCCCAAAGGAGAGGAAAGATTGACAGTATAAGAAAAAGGGTTAGAAGTCAGAAATAAGTCAAGAATGTTGGGCCGATCTCCAAAGCGATCCGGGATACGGGTGGGTTGCTGGACCAGCTGCTCTAGGTCATTTATGATAGAAAAGACGAAAGCTTGTTCACCAGGTTGGTCAATAGAGTGAGAGCAGAGCCATTGGCGGTGGTGAACGTTGAAATCTCCCAAGATGGAGATTTCAGAGAAGGGAGAGATAGATAGAATGTGTTTCACTTTAGAGTTTAGATTGTCGAAGAATTTGGGAAAGTTGGTAGAGTTAGGGGAAAGATAGACAGCTCAGAAATATTTAGTTTGAGAATGACAAGATTGTTTGAGCCATAAAGTTGAGAATTCAGAGGAGTCGAAATCGGGAACACGAGAGCAAGTGAGTTTGTTGTGCACGTATTCACAACATCCGCCTTTGGCTTTGAAACTAGGATAGAGAGAGTAGGAGGATATTACCATGTTGCATATAGCTAAAAACAAACTATACTGTATATTACCAAGTTTCATAATTATAGCTAAAAACAAACTATACTGTATATTACCATGTTTCATATAGCTAAAAACAAACTATACTGTATATTACCATGTTTCATATAGCTAAAAACAAACTATACTGTATATTACCATGTTTCATATAGCTAAAAACAAACTATACTGTATATTACCATGTTTCATATAGCTAAAAACAAACTATACTGTATATTACCATGTTTCATATAGCTAAAAACAAACTATACTGTATATTACCATGTTTCATATAGCTAAAAACAAACTATACTGTATATTACCATGTTTCATATAGCTAAAAACAAACTATACTGTATATTACCATGTTTCATATAGCTAAAAACAAACTATACTGTATATTACCATGGTTCATATAGCTAAAAACAAACTATACTGTATATTACCATGTTTCATATAGCTAAAAACAAACTATACTGTATATTACCATGTTTCATATAGCTAAAAACAAACTATACTGTATATTAGCATGTTTCATATAGCTAAAAACAAACTATACTATACTGTATATTACCCATGTTTCATATAGCTAAAAACAAACTATACTGTATATTAGCATGTTTCATATAGCTAAAAACAAACTATACTGTATATTAGCATGTTTCATATAGCTAAAAACAAACTATACTGTATATTACCATGTTTCATATAGCTAAAAACTATTTCTACACTATGTCCATTTAGGCGAAGGATTTCTGAGCTATAAGGCATACCATTTATGAATATGGCTGTATCAGAGGTTATCTGTATAATTATTATTCTCAGGTCACCATTAACCCTTTGAGTACCAGCGACGTCTTATTTATTGGATTTTAGCTACGTTTAGACGATTTTATGAAGCTTAGAAAGGATATATGGTAGCTAAAAGGATTCATTTGGATAGTCTATAGCCTTTTAATGGGTAGACGTCCTTCCTAAGCTGAATAAGAACGTCTATTAATCTCCAGAATATAATGAAAAGTACGTCTCTGGTACTGTACGGGTTAAGTATCTAAAAACGTAATTATTAAACATGAGTACATTTCTCTTTTTCAGTACGACCTTTGTCAGTGGAGATCGTGGGCGGTGTGGGTGCTGTGTCTGCGGGTGATACTGTGGAGCTACTGTGTAAGGTGGTAGGGTCACGCCCGCCGCCCACCATTACCTGGTGGCTAGGACCTCGCAACATCACACACGGAGAGAGCACAGTACGATGTTTGATCTTGAACTATAGGTTACTCTCAACACATACACGGTGGCGCACAAATCGGTTACCTACTTGGCAGAAATGGTCAATGAGGCCTTTCTATAAATCTCTATAGCTAAATAACAGGCGTCCTATGGATGTAATGTATTAATGTATCCCATTTTAACCTGAGCTATTGTGCCCATATCTTCCTTTGACCTTACTTGCCATGCCCATATCTTCCTTTGACCTTGGATGCCGTGCCAATTATCTTCTTTTGACCTTAAGTGTAATTCCAATACCCTTCTCACCTCAGTTGTATTGTTAATATATTGATTTTTACATCACTTGTTGCTTCCATGATTCACATTGACCTCAATTGATTTTACCACACTTATCTTTGACCTTGTTTGCCGAGCTCGTACCTACCCTTTCTGCCTCAGTTATCGTTCCCACATCTTCACGACCACATTTACCGTTCACATATAGTTTCACACTCACTTTTTGGTCCCATATCTCTTCATGAACACACAGTCTTAAGTGTTATATATCTCTATGACCAAATGTGCAGGTCTCGTATATTTGTTGTAGGTCAATTAAGGGGAGGCAGACCATTTTTCTTGACCCCCCTTCTCCCTAATGTTTAGCCCCACTAGTTTGGCGATTTTAACTCCTTTCGCCCCATTTCGTTGTCAATTTTAAGACCTTTCGTGCCATTTAGGTGTCGATTATTTCCTGGCGAGCGAAAGCGAGCCTGCAATTTTAAGGGGAGGCAGACAATTTTTCTGGACCCCCTTCTCCCTAATGTTTAGCCCCACTAGTTTGGCGATTTTAACACCTTTCGCCCCATTTCGTTGTCAATTTTAAGACCTTTCGTGCCATTTAGGTGTCGATTATTTCCTGGCGAGCGAAAGCGAGCCTGCAATTTTAAGGGGAGGCAGACAATTTTTCTGGACCCCCTTCTCCCTAATGTTTAACCCCACTAGTTTGGCGATTTTAACAGCTTTCGCCCCATTTCGTTGTCAATTTTAAGACCTTCCGTGCCATTTAGGTGTCGATTATTTCCTGGCGAGCCTGCAATTTTAAGAGGAACCAGCCTTCGGCCGGGAAATTTTTCTACCGAAAAATGTACAAATTTATCTTGAAGGGGGTTCTAGGGGGTGTTTTTCTAAGTTTGATGGAGGTCTAGGGAGGAAACTAAACAAATATATGAATACATTAATTAATAGACCAAACCAACGGCCAGTCTCCCCTTAATGTCGTTCCCACGTTTTGTGTTGTTTCCTAGGTGCTGAATAACGGTAACGTAACTACCGGCTCCGTACGGTTGGTGCCGCGACCAAGAGACCACGGGAAGGTCGTCAGGTGCAGTGCCGCCAACCTCCAGATACCTCACTCCGTCATAGAAGACTCGGAGCTCCTCAATGTTCTCTGTGAGTAGTTATTTTATGTTACATATTCTTCTACCGGTGACACCATTTACTGTATTTTATCATTATTCTTGCCTTCATCAAGTGAATTTCATTGGCTGAGAAGAGATCTGTTGCTCAGGAATAGTTCAACACTCATATAAAGTTTAAAACCTCTCCTACTCAAGATTTTAACCTCTAAACAAATTGTTGTCCTCTATTGAGCCACTACTTGATTGGTTCATTTGGATAGGCAGCGAAAAACATATTATCATGATAGAGCCCTTTATTAAGCATGAACTGGCGATTAAAAGTAGTGGGCCTATAATATACATTCCAAGAGGGATAACTAGTAGTGGGCCTATAATATACATTCCTAGAGGGATAACTAGTAGTGGGCCTATAATATACATTCCTAGAGGGATAACTAGTAGTGGGCCTATAATATACATTCCTAGAGGGATAACTAGTAGTAGTGGGCCTATAATATACATTCCTAGAGGGATAACTAGTAGTGGGCCTATAATATACATTCCTAGAGGGATAACTTAGTATTAAAAGTAGTGGGCCTATAATATACATTCCTAGAGGGATAACTTAGTATTAAAAGTAGTGGGCCTATAATATACATTCCTAGAGGGATAACTTAGTATTAAAAGTAGTGGGCCTATAATATACATTCCTAGAGGGATAACTTAGTATTAAAAGTAGTGGGCCTATAATATACATTCCTAGAGGGATAACTTAGTATTCATAGAATACTAAGTGTGAATATTTGTACAATACCGAATCTCCCTGGATTAAGAGTCTCGTAAACCTATTCATATGAGTGCATGGTCCTTAAAACGACTGAGAGACTAAGACTAGTACAGGATACATATACAGGAACTATACATATACATCAACTAAATAATTATATAAGATTGTATTGACTAACTGACAATGGTGAAAACAGGTATACAGAGTGGCAAGTTATATTGAGTGAATAATAGACAAAGTCAAAATAAGAGTGACGGACATCTATACATACAACAGATACAAGAGAATATTTACAATATACAATCCCGGGATAGGTTTAACCTGTGAAATACAATGGTAGAATATGGTGTTGGGGATTCAGGGAGGGAAACTAGCTAAGGTATGTAAAGGGGTTATCACACTTGGCCAAATTTTCGTGGTTTCTGGATCTTCGTTCATGGCTTAGACGACAATACCGTGGTTTCCTTATTACGCATGCACGTAGATAATCCACAAAGATTTAATTATATGTGCGTCTGGCAGTTGTGTAGCCATATTGCACACAGAGCAAGACGCCTAATTCTAGTCTTTATAAATCTCGCATTGTACAACACTAATGTGAACAAAATGTGTTAAAATATTTGATCAACCGTAATTTAAGAGACGAAACTAAATTATTCAATTGGAATGCTGTACGATATAAGTTGCACGGCCGGGGTAAGTTATGTTGGGCAGCCACATAATTCACACAGACCTCCGCTAAAGAAAGTAGTCGCTACCGAATCCCAGCTGGATATAGCCACGATACAATGTTTATAAGTAATTACAATAGCATATTCCTCTACTATTTGATAGTACATTTCTACAGAGCTTCCTGCTGGTTTATCAGAGCGAGAGCTGAGCGATCTCTGCCATACCTATAGCTTACTCTGACTGTTCCATTTACATATATATATTTTCTAGATCTCAAGTGACGGCGTCTCTTCATTGGATTGACCTCCCTACTGCCAACCTAGAGGTTGGCAGATTGGGAGGCAAAGCGTCACATTTTCCTTTGCCCCTCAACTTTCCCTTCATAATTGCTGAGAGGCACAGGGCCTTGGGTAGTGCTTTGGTTTCCCGGGCGTTTCCGCACCCTCCTCAGCTTCCCGCCTTGGAGTGGCTTCGGTCACCTGGGCTTTATTAGTGGTAAGCAGGGAGGGTTTAGTGGGGCCGCTCGGATATGGCCTTGGCCTTGCTCGGGAACTTGGGGCTGGTCGGCCAGTTAGCCTGGGGAACAGCAACAACATCAACAACAAAGCTTCCTGATGCAATGTACTTACTGTAGAGTTAACATCACTCATATAATAGTAGTATACACATTAACACTGGGTAGGCCTACGAGAAGCCCTTCTGGAGTTTAATAATTCGTTTAGAGACGACTAAAGTGCAAGAACTGATGAAAAACAGTCATATTTGTTCAGAAGGAGTAACTTTAGCAATAATATAACTCCTTAGTTATGATAATACAGTCTTATCCTATTTATTTGTGTCTAATGTTGTTAGCCAGAAAAGGTTAAAGAGGAAACGACCGTAATTTATTGGTGTATACCGGTATGTAATGTTTTCACTGATATTATGTAATGCTAAACTGTAACTTTCGTAAAGCTTTTTATGGGAGCGTCCAAACAAAATGAAGGTAAACATGGTTACCCATTAACAGTCCGTTATATATTGAAATATCACCATTCAACATCTCTCTTCACGGCCCCGAAGTATTTCAGATGAAATCCGCATATAAATATATTAAACATTGAGGTTATCTCAAATTTGTGTGGGTATAAGAGCTTGAAAAGTTCTATAAAATGTCCGATCATTATTTTTTACCACTCCCCTTTCGGGAACAGCATGTCGTCCAAGTCGAACAAAAATAGAAAAAAAAAGTCACCTAATTGCCTAATTTCATAATTTGATACAATAGTAAAAAAAGTACTCGGCTAAATAAAAGAAACACTGCCTGCGAGTTGATGGGATACTAACAGATTGTGATACATGGAATTTTGTAGGACAAGATAGATTTTTTAGTAGTGGTTCTAATTTTGCACTAATTAGCCACTAATTTGTACATAACTCGAAAACTAATCGACTGATTTTCAATTGTGAAGAGTCCAGGAGCCAAGGGGTGTTTGCATGCATGAAAGGGCCAGAAAATCACCCGCTTGATTTAGTTAGAGGGTCCACTGGGACACCTTTTTAGCGAGGGTAGACATCCCGAAACCCGGCAGTTATCGTGTTATTCGGGGTTTTCGCTGAATTTAATTAAATCAAAATAACTCCTTTTTTTACGTGTGACGGTTACATAAATTGCAATAACTCGGCAATGAAATGGTCTACAGAGCTCTTTCACCACTCAAAATAAAGCTTAAAGAATTACCGTATCTATTCAATGGATACAAACACAATTAGATTGGTCAATACCCAAGGTCATAAGAGGTCAAAGTAGGACCTTTTCTGATGAGGAACTAACATTTATGACTTTTCAAATTTAAATATTTGTGAAAAATAGGTAAATGGATTGAACGTTTAATGCTTTTATATTCTGGTTAGGTACACCATAGGCAAGTTTTTGAAATTAGTTAGAAAAGTTGATTACGTATTTTAACCCCTTGGCGTCCAGTACAATAATATGAAGTTTGCGAATGATATACCAATAATAGCTATGTATTGGTTATATAATTATGGTACTACTGAGTCAGCTAAAGTTCTATCAAAACACTCTGTATCACAGTATCACACATTGCATATATCTTCAAAGCAGATTTCAATTATTTTGTGTCACATTAATGAATGACCTACTTTTGGGGAGAGGGGTGAGCCGGGGATACAGTTGGAAATGTATTCTGTGATGTGTCACATTAATGGCCTAGGTTTTGACATCCTTTCACCTGACATTTGCAGTAAGGGCAGCATTTCATATCTAGTTGTCTGCAGACACAGCGTTTAGTAGAGCAGGAGGTACATTTACAGGGCATTGCAAAGTCATCCGGTAGCAAGACTTGAAGATGGTCCGGTTGAAGAATGCCATCTTCTTCAATGAAACCAAAGTCTCTGGGATCCAGTTGAAGATTGCTTAGGCAGTGTAGCTGTAGATATATCCCAAAGAATGCCCTGAGGACATGACCTTTGACTGATCGGCTGGTGGGAGGCAGTTCCAAAATGGTCTTTTTGCTGTGGTGGTAGAGGTAGTACCGTAATTCATCCATTGTTCTGCATGAGGTTCCTGATTTGTACACATTCACAAGGAACTCTTCCACCAAGATGAAGTTAATACAGTTCAATTCCTTTCCAAAATCAATCAGATAATGCACCGGATCTGCCTTCAGTGCAGCAGCCTTTGTACCAAATTTACTTGTGGAATCACAACCAGTGAGATGGTGCAGGGCAACTAAGATTTTGCAAGTATCTGATCCCAACTTATCGCCTAGAACATGAAGGGGTATATATCTTGTGGTATTACCAACACCAGCACGAATCCACATCTCTCGTAGGCCATGTGCCTTCAGAAGCGACCAGTAGTGTAGGGCCAAGATTACTACATCAGTATCATTTGATATAATAACCACTCTCTTAGTCCCATTCTCAACTGCATGACGAGCATGTGGGATCATTCTGACGTCGGCCTCTTCAATCGTTGTGTCTAGATCAAGTAATGGTGTCTCTTTACCATTCAAAATAGCCAGGCATGGTTCAATTTCAGGTGGAAGTCCAATCGAGCTAACAACTGTATCTGTCATCGGTTTTGGCTTGGTTAAGATGCGTTGTCGAATGAGTTTCTGTAGCTTGGATTTGTTTGCAGATGAGGCCCAGAATGCATCCATTGTGACTGGCAATTGCGTTCCTGTACCTATCCCATATAAATCAATTGGGCTGCAACCACACCTACCTGTAGTTCTTTCGCTGTCCTTCACTGAACCCTCAATGTATGTGTCGAAGTCAACACGTTCAGAGTTGCTGCCAAGTCCATATGACACCTCCAAGAACTGATCGCAGAGTTCACCAAAGGTGTTCATCTGGGATACCCGCATACGACGAAGGCCTGCCATTACATCAATGATAGTCACTGTATTTGCTGGCTTCCATTTAGATGGTGGTATATAGTCTGCTTTTTCAAGGGGTTTTTCTAACTCAGTGCACAGTTCACTTTTGTTTGGTTTGGTCATTAGTCCATTCTTGTCAAAGAGGTAACTGCTGTCAATCAGGTCAAACCCCAGCAAATGTTTCATGTCATATCCTCGGACACGAGCAATGTCATAGATCTTCTGGGTTTCTGCCATTTGCTTCTTGGTCTCTTGGCTTGTAGACTTATAGGTACTTTGGTCTCCCTTCATGGATTTGAATGTCTTAAGGTTCGTCCTGTGAATGGTATCAAAGATGAATCTGTGTTTCATTACGATTCTTTCATTTCGGAATGTTTCATACTTCCTAGATCTTTCATCAAATTCGAGCAGATTGTCACGGATTTCCTTTGTCATGATTTCCTGTGTGAGGATGTTGTGAAGCTTGTCTTTGTCTCCTTCACACGGTAACGTCATGGGGTTGTCATGTTCTTTTACATACTCAATCATATCCTGAATCAATGTCTCAGATGACCTTGTTGCTGATAAGTTGAACTCGTGGTTTACTAAAAGTTCTGTGCTAGGTGTGACGACTCCACTGACCTGACGTTGGAAATTGACAACAGCTAACATTTTATGGTAAATGATCTCCCACTGAGCAACGAAATTGCTTCTTTTTGGTGCTACCGATGATACCCCCAGCACTCCTCTGGGATCGATTTATCGTCTGCTCGAGACACATGTCTGCCCCTACCGCACTGAATGGTCCATCTTTCCGCTTCACCACGAACTTGCCTGCCAGGAAACTCTTGTACACATCTTCTGGTAGCTTTCTCAAATCTTCTAGGTATAATGAAGCCCATCTAAAATAGTTGACCCTATCACATCCAGCAAATAGCGGCAGCACAGATTGAACACTTTGGAGATGGAGTTTCCAGTCTCCCTCACGGTCTGCCCTAACCAAGTCCTTTAGAACAGCCACCATTCTGACGAAGTGGTCCCAGAATGTAAAAGTCTCTAACGCTGCACTTCTCTGACATCTAAATTTATTGAAGTCTTCAACCATGACTGCTGAGTTTGACATAAATGCCTCCAAATGAACCTTGCTTTCCTCCCTCTTCTTTTCTTCTACAGAGTTTTTCAACAGTCTAAGATGCTCAAGCTCATCCCTGTACCTCTCAATTCCTTCCACTTTGAAGAACTCCGCCCACTGCAGCCTTTCTATACACTCAGAGAGCATGAACAAATCCTTCAACGACCTCGTATAATGTGATCCATCAAGAACTGATCTTACCACATTTTGGCCAAATGCTTTAGACTCTACCAATATAGTTTCTGCTCCACTGCCATTAATGAGCTTTCCTATCGTACCCATGACTACCTTAATCATATGAAAAGAGCCCAGACATAACACCAAGTTATTAAATTCAAATGGTTTGCTCATGGTGATTTCACGGGCAATGTGATTCACCCCCTCATCACATACCACGGGCAAGTGTGTTTGGTCTAGTTGACTCAAAATATTCTGGAAGTTTTTTAATGCTGTGTAAACTGTGCCATATTCCGTAAAAGGGTGGGGAAGGACTGGTAGGAAACCTACAACCTTCTGACACACATTCTCATCAGTAATAAGAGAGTTAAAGGCACTCCAAGAGGGCATTGTTTGGTCCATAGTTGTTTCTTTAACACCTTCCGTCATACATGATAGATCCATTCTACTTACAGTCCAAGCTACGTCCTTCCTGCTGACACTTTTTGCATGTGATTTGTCTATTTTGTACAGTTCTTCCGGAACTTCGTAGATTGTTGGAAGGCTTGGCTTTTTAGCAGTTTTCGTGTAAGGAAACAAAGTCTGGCAACCTAACTCTTGTGTGAATTGTCTCTCTCTGTGGGTGACACCAGTCTCCGATATCTTAGGCTTACTATTCAGAGTCACTCCTTGAAGTTTGTCCTGCATTAGAATCATAACAGTGTCATGACTTCCTCCTATGCCAGATAGTGTTGCTTCCTCATGATCAAAATTTTCAAAGGCCTCCAACGTGAAGCTTGATGTGTTTAAATGACTAGGAAGTGGGACCTGACCCTGACTTGCTTCTGTAACAAATGATGCCATATCAGAATGATAGCGGAGTAGCTCGTCATAACTAATTGCCAGTCCAAACCTATTGAGACTAGAAATAAGCGTTTTTGACCTACACACATTATAAATAGCTTCAGAGTTCAACATGTGCAAAGGGGTTCGCTTTTTACCATTATTTACAATGTAAAAGATGACTTAACACCTTACGAGCGGCCTATGCGGTTTATTATATGTACCGCACAGCGGGGTGTTTTTAGCCAAAATAGGGCTGTTTACGTGATCATTTTCATGCCTAAATAAGACCCAGAACGTAAAACAAGTACCTATCCCTGAAAGGGCATAAACAGAGCTTTCGAATGACACCATAACGATCCTTGTATGATGGATAGTTTTCTTGCAATAACCGTGCAACGCGAGTGCAAAAAGCAGGTAATTCGGTACTTTCGGTACATAATTGAGTATGTAGCGAGTGAGAGAGGGAGGAGGGAGCTGAGATTTGTGTCAGTAGGTTCGCCGCGGTGGTCTGGAGCAGTCATACGCTCGCTAGTCTCCTGCCACCACTTGTCTCTCTCTCTCTCAGCCACATTACGTGCTGAAATTGCCACTCGACCTATGTCGAGCGCCGCCACATAGTCCAGCTTTTTTTAACTCGACTTATGTTGCTCGCCGCTAATTAAGGGTTAATACACAGATAGTACTTTTTTTATCTTGGAAGATCTAGTGTCACTCTCCTCATAAATTTCAGGCTCACCATCTACAATATTGTCAATGTGTAAAATATCAACATCAAAAAGAGCTGAAAAAAAGTCTGCAACGTCACTGGGAATTATCATGTCAGAATATGCTTTCTCAAGTTCATTGGCATCACAGAACCTGTCATTCAGCTCAAAGCCTTCATTGAGGATGCAATCTCTCAACATGGTACCACACTTTCTTACTGTTTCCCTATCTAACGACCTTTCACTTCTCTCTGGCTCTGTCTCAGCTGCACCTGGCTTGAAAACAATGGTGTTTTTTTTTAACCGGTTGGGACAAAAAATGAGACATCCCCCCCAAACAGGTGGATTAGGTACATTTTCACATCCCTGTTTGTGTACGTAAAACGAGTTTGATCATTACCCCGCGCTTCATTACAGCACTTTGAAATATAAGTCAGGTTATAGCATCTCCCCGAGTTCAACCCTGGTTCTAAATCTTTCATAAAATTTGCAAAGATATCAAACTTCTGCTGGCCAGTTGGCATTGACGATGATTCAGTTTCTACTTTCTCTCCTTTCCTGATGTAGTTACGAATACACTGGCTGTGACAGTAAAGATCCGCTCCAAATACGGCATTCGCATCTTGCAAGTCGGAAGTTCGGGTAAACACATCATCCTGAAGTATCATGGCTGCCTTTAGGAATGATTCAGCCCGTCCTTTTTCAGAAATCCTCCATTTATCGTATACGTTGTTGTGTTTTGGATTTCCACAAATGACACATTTCTTTAAAAACTTGTTAATATTAGCTGGCAGAGATGCGGGGTCTGGAGAATCCACCATAGACCGTCTACTCCTTTTAGAGGATGAGTGATCCTCTGGGGAATAAGCAGCAATATCCGTGGAGACTTCGGTTAACTGCTTGAGTTTATCCAGTGTTTTCTTGAGGGTATACTGTTTATAACATTCGTTAGTAACATGGTATAAGAATTTGCCTTTGTCCACTTACTTCAGTCTTTCAAAAACTACGTCCTTTCTCACTTCCGCTGCTTCAATGATACGTGCCCTGCCATTCTCTGTGCTGGTCGTTTCACATTTATCATCATACTTTTGGCAGATTATGCATTTCTTGGGATCGCAAGAACCACTTGAGGATGGTGACTGTGATGCCCTTAATCTTTTCTTTGGTAAGCCAGACATTCTTCACTGGAAAAAAATAATAATAATAATAGTTTTCCCAAAATTTTAAATGAACAATATATGAACAGAGAACATAAAATATACTGGATTAACTCATTTTTGCATTCCTATTGCAATCCTAAAGAATACAAATTACGGCATATATCTGTTATGCTTCAGTACGTTGATACGGTATATATACCTTTTATTGATTGCTACACAGGGGTTAAAATACGTAATCAACTTTTCCAACTAATTTCAAAAACTTGCCTATGGTGTACCTAACCAGAATATAAAAGCATTAAACGTTCAATCCATTTACCTATTTTTCACAAATATTTAATTTTGAAGTCATAAATTTTAGTTCCTCATCAGAAAAGGTCATGCTTTGACCTCTTGTGACCTTGGGTATTGACCAATCTTATTGTGTTTGTATACATTGAATAGATAATCCTTTAAGCTTTATTTTGAGTGGTGAAAGAGCTCTGTAGACCATTCCATTGACCATTGGGTGTTTGGCAGATTGGACGTCCTTTCTACAAAAGCGAGAATACGAGGCTGGGTGGATACGACTGTGGAAGAATTTGTGACGTTTTTTGCCTTGTTGTTCCTCATGCCTCTTTGCAAGAAGCATGTGTTGCAACACTACTGGAAGCACGACCCTCTCATCGCCACCCCAACTTTCAATAAGTTCATGACTCGTGACAGATTTTTTTTGCTGCTAAGATTTATGCACTTTGCAGACAACGAAAATCCTAACAGGATTGACAGGATATGGAAAGTTCGGGATGTGTTCACCATGTTGTTGGAGAGGTATAGGAAATACTTTTACCCCTTCCTCAATTTGGCGATTGATGAGTCGCTCGTGCTCTTCAAAGAACGTCTTGTTTTCAATCAGTATATCCCCTTGAAAAGGCATAGGTTCGGAATCAAGCTCTTCGTTTTGTGTGACTGTGAAACTGGAATAGTGCTTGACATGATCGTGTATACAGGTACTGACATTGACGTACCTAAAGCCGCTGCCGGTGACCCCATGGGCATGTCAGGTGCCATCGTCAGGAAAATGTTGGCACCTTACCTGGGCAAAGGCCACATCATCTACACTGACAACTGGTATACTTCTCTTGCTCTCTGCCAGTTTCTTCATGACAACCAAACGGGGTCATGTGGGACTGTCAGAAAGACAAGAAAGTTTATGCCTAAGTTCACAGGTAATGTCATTCCTCTTACAGATGCCTCCTCCAGTGACACCTTCTTAAGACGAACTGGCCCAGGAACACCGCGAAAGGCATGTCCGAAGAAGGCGACGAAAGGGGCAGAAGTACAAGCAGCTTGAAAAGTCCGGGAAAGTGGTAGCCCTGAAGTGGAAGGACAAAAGAGACGTCCACCTGCTTTCCACAGTCCACACAGGTGCCCAGATGGACTCTGGTAAATCCACTACAGAACCAGGAAGACATCTATAAGCCCGACATGGTCGTGGACTACACTAAGAACATGCGCCTGGTGGACAAGTCTGACTGTCAACTGTTCAGGCGTTGAGTGTCTGAGGAAGACTGTGAAGTGGTATCACAAGCTCTTTCTCCACCTAGTTGACATCACGATGCTCAACGCCTACAACTTGTGGTTGGTGAAGAGAGAGATGTCCCCAAACCAGAAGCTAAAATTCCAGGAGTTTGTGTATAACGTGGCATATCAACTCCTGGAGAAGTATGGCACCACCACTCACAGACGTACGGCATGGCGTGGGGATCACGTTCCTGACCGCATCCAGCTGGGTGTCGAAAGACACTACCCAACCAACACCGAGCTGATTGGCACTCGTCACAGGCAGGTGCAGTGCCACGTCTACAGCTCCAGTGTCAGGAAACCCCACGTCATCAAAAGAGTCACCTCAATGTGTGCGGATTGCAAAGTTGCACTCTGCTTGGGTGACTGCTTCAGGGACTACCACACATTCAAAAACTACTGAGTGCCGCCCCCTGCCCTGCCCTGCCCTGGACTCACCCCCTGCCCTGCCCTGCCCTGGACTCGCCCCCTGCCCTGCCCTGCCCTGGACTTGCGCCCTACCTTACCTGACCTGACCTAATTGATCACGCTACCTCATAATGTAACATATATATTATATAATGTATAAGTTCCAAAGCCCCTGTGATATAGCTTTTACATTATATAATTGTATGTTTCATTATTTAGTTTATAAGTTTCAAAGATTTACATGTAATATGCCTTCTTTTTTTAGTATATCAATATATATGTTTGTTATAGCCTAAGTAATGTGTATATATTTTCTTACCTCAAATGAATTGTACAAAAATAAATATGTTTCAATAAATCCTGTCAAACCTACTAAGATAATAAAATAAAACAATAAAAAAACAAAAACTAAAAGGTCATGTCATTGTATTCTTGCAATATGATATATTCTATGAATATTTCATATTGTTTGAATACAATGGCATGATCTTGTAAAACAAAAAATGTATCAACATTTTTCTAAACAGTATAAAACCTTCCCCATAACCCCCTCTTGGATTCGATCCCACTACCCTACCACACTTTGAGTTTTCCAGTCCGCGACCATACCAACCATGCCACAGGAGCTCATACCAAATGTCACTCAAAACTTCGTGTCTACAATCGAAATAACATTATACAAAAAAAAAAAAATTATCCCACCAATTTACGTTTGTAAATTGATGGGATTATCAATTATATAATGCAAAGGTTTATAAAAGTTTGTCTCTGTCAAGAATTAGTAATTATATAACTTTATTCTGTCAAAAATTGCCCAAACACTCAGCATAATTGCCCCTCTCAGTGTGACTCCAGTCATTATCACACGGTCAAGCGGTCACTGGGTGACCCTTGCTGCTCCCTCCAGCCACAGCAGCTCTCTCTGGGAACAAAATTTGTATAAATACAATAATGCATAAAATACTCTTCACAAATACATTTGTATTGTATAATATTGTAAATAATAGTGAATAATAACTGTGTGGGTGTCGAAAATTGCTCAACCATCTTTCTTATGTCTCGCCTACGCCCTTACGCGCGTATATTGGATTATACATAGTCATGACTGTCATACAAATACTTGCAGTAGGTCTCGAATATACATTTAGATTGCATATTACTTGGAAATAAATAAATATAAGTTTTCTGGTGGCAATCTACCATTTTGCAAGTGTAAGGCGACACCAGTCTATATTTAGCTCTCTATCAAAAAAGGTTAAGCCGATGTTTACTGACCACCCTCGTTCCTGGTCTATAATATAGTACTTTATTTACAGTCAATGGCCTACATATTTCTGTGGTAGTTCACATGTGTCTAAAATGCAATGTCTGCTTGCATAAAAATGCAATTCGGAAAGCCATTTTTACGTACGACATACGCATTCAGGACTCATGTTATTGTAGACTCTGTGTGGCACCGAACCACAGACACCTGGTAGACATAAGGTTCAAAATACCAAGACATCCATACGCCTCGGGCGCCTCCACAATTATCACAAAGCTGCGTACCTTTCTAGAGATCTCCCTGCCTTCCCTCTCTCCACGACTCACTCCCTGCCTCCCTCCCACCCACCCACCCCCACCCACCCTTTTAGGCTTCCGTCTGCTAGAAACTCATTGATAATGTGCGTAAATATCGTATGAATTGGTCTATATGCGGTATATATATTGATATATGGCACGTCTACATGCCTACAAGTCTGTACTATAGCATGACAGTGCTCTAAGTACGAGATATAAGTGATATTTATGGCGTAACAGACCCTCTCCCCCTTTCATTCCCAGCACAACTCAATCACACCTTGGTTCACACATAGAAACTCATTGATAATGTGCGTAAATATCGCATGAATTGGTCTATATGCGGTATATATATTGATATATGGCACGTCTACATACGTACAATTCTGTATTATAGCATGACAGTGCTCTAAGTACGAGATCTACGTAATATTATAGCGCAAACCACACTCTCATCTCATAAATTTCCGCCAAACCTCCAACCCATCTTCATTCCCGCCTAAAAATTCTTTGATAATTCCCTTATATATTGCAATTTTTGGTCACTATGAGGCATATTCATTGTTATATGGGTGGCCTACACATGTATACGTACTATACATAGCCTAAAAGCGATAAAAAAAGGAGATATACGTGATAATACGCGGTAACCCACCCCCTCCTCCCTCTGGTTCTATCCCCTGGGCGCGTGAACATTCGGCAGGGAAATCTCGCCGCTCGATGACAATCTAGCCGCGCGGTGCCATTCGCTCCACATTTTTCAACTACGGACCGTTCCCCCCCCCCCCAGACATTTTGGGGGGGGTCAAATATATATGGGCCGATGCACGCAAACATTCCCTACACGCTGATGTACTTTTTATCGAAATTGGCAATGGGTCCCAAAATCATCATACATGCGCACAGTATGACCCTGTAAAAAAAAACTGTGCGCCGCGGAGAGGTTAATATCATTGAAATCGGACGAAATCCACCGACACAAAATAAGTAAGAATTGGGCGCCCTCCTTAATCAAAAACCAATTATGGCTAATCCATGTTATTTATGAAGTACACATATAGGGGTACTGGTAAATATGTGAAATAATAGTAGGCTACTACATATTTCCATTGGAGAATTATTAGTAGGCTATGCGGTACTGTCAACCACTGTTCACTTTCTTAACCCACTGAACCCCAGCGCCGCAGTGTATGCGTCGGCAATGTATGTAACGTTAAACCCCATCGCCGCAGCACCTGCGTCGGCATTTTCTACCCTATTTGTGGCGCCCCTTGCTGAAGTGCGGTAAGCGACACAGACAACAAATCGAGAAAACAGCGTTTGAAAGTTCCCGCGCCCAGCCACACCGTCTGTCTCATACCTCACGCCCGCTCTAGAACGGGAGTGAAGCAATTGACCAGGGGTGGCGGATACATCACATACTGTCAAACACTGGTTTCTCGAGTTTATTGTTTAACCCTTTGAGGATCATGACAAGTTTTGATAGTTTTTCTGCCTATCATTAGACGATTTTGTTTAGATTAGGAAGGGTATATGGAAGTCAGAGGGTAAATGAGAATTTGTTTTACTCTTCTAATTCCCACAGATCCTTTCCAAGCTGTACAAAAGCCTCTAATACTAGCCAAAATAAATTGTCAAAAAGCATCATGATCCTCAAGATGTTAACTGTTAGGCACATATCAAATTACATAATAATAACTTATATAGTTTATAATGCTATAATAAATAACTTCATACAATGTGATTGATTGGCCCTATGTTTGTGTCATACGGTTACGTGATTGTTAACGAATGTAGTGTTTGTGTTGCAAGCATTAATGTTAATAATAATGTGAAAATATAAATCAATATAATAATATTGTCACTTAGTATTGATGATGGAAGACTGATTTTCCTTTATAGGCAGATGAGTTACGTTCCTTCTTGGCCACTTTCTTTTCTTCCATTTTCCTTCATTGCGAGGCCTCTTCCGCGCACCCGAGGGTGAGGTAAATCCTTGGGTGTCATTAGCATCACCATCAGCCATAACTGCACTGTAGATCACCCAAAAAAAGCACAAGAACAACACAAATCGATATTGGTATCCGATCGATAATGTCGACGCGGGAAGACTGAGCGAAGGAAACTCTCCCATTGGCTGCGAGGTGATGACTCATCATGATGCTATGCGCTGATTGGTCCCGCCACCTCTCTCGGGGGCTCACCTCACTCCACCTCAGAGTATTGCCTCGCGCGTTGAAATGACGAAAATGACAGGGTTTTTTCATGATTTTCACCCTTACGACCAGATCCTTTGGCTTCTCAGAATGTGTCACTTACCTCATTTAGAGCTTGAGTTGGTCTATTTGATGCATGCGACAACTCAATTTCAACCTGTGCGTCGCTTGCCTCACTTCAGCAGGTGGCGCCACATTTACTCTTGTCCTATTGTAGCTAGAGGGTTAAAATTTGTACTTTTGTGCTTTGTACTTTAAATCACAAATAAGTGTGATCAAATTATGTAGTAAAATTCGCTGGGAAAAAAGAAACAATGGAACACCAAGCTTTCGTCTATTCTCTCAAGACATCATCAGGGTAATACAAGAAAAACGGGGAGAGTGAGGCTCAATTACCCTCCTAAAGCATCTATGAGTTGCTAACTAGCATATAAAAACAAAAAGTGTTGCCATCCTACTGCCTTTTTGTGATATATATATATATATATATATATATATATATATATATATATATATATATATATAACAAAAAGGCAGTAGGATGGCAACACTTTTTGTTTTATATGCTAGTTAGCATGTATATATATATATGTATATGCTGTATATATCTCACTAGATGTACTTACCTTAGGTAATATTTGATATATCAACCTCTTACCTACGCCGAAGACAGAAGGATGAAATATTGAATTTGCTATTCTACATAGTTATATTTTGAGAGATCATCATATGGCCAATAGATTAGACAGTTTTGATTTGTCGTGTTATTTGTTACGATATCAACTTGCAAATGCCTTTGACCTATCGCGTATTGTATCTCCTGTAAGACTAACACTGCTTACCTGTACATGAGAAAGTCATGATTATCTTTGTATGCAAACCTGTGATTTGTCGCTTTATTTTATCAATACACTGAACCAAATATTAGCGGCAACACTAATAGTACTCGCTTTATGGTCTCGGTATTTGTTTTACGGGAAACAGAAACTGCATACGCAACTATGTATAAGTAGTGGTAAAAGACAAGTGTGATTTGAAGTCATACTTGTTTAGATATTAATCTGAAATTTGGCAGATAAAAAATAAGATCAAGGTCTCTTATTAACATATTTTTTTAAATATTATATATAAAACGTGTCATTTCTCTTGTAGTCCAAAATGCCTATAATTGTAACACAAATTTGGCAATTTAAGACATTCTCATTCATATCAAGGAAGAATAATAACAGCAACAGCGAATGTTTTCATTCATTAGCCTCCGACATCAATACAAGTAATTCATATGTTAGTTTCGAAGAAGCACGTTACAATTATGCTTGTCTAATTTCAGGTCAGCAATTTAGATTTAGTTTCCATTAATTCTTCAAGAAATCTGGGAAACATTGTTGTTGAAAGGATATGTGCTTTTGAACGTCAATGAGTGTGTGCATATGTGGGCATTTGTGATATGTGTGCATGTTCAAGTGTACAGCACATGTTAGTATATACAGTATATATTATTCCTTATTCACCCTTCAGCATATACTTACCAATTATCATAGGCCCTAACATTCTGGGAATGGATGTGATTATGTGAGTATAAGTTCATTGTTCATTGTAAGTGATTGTATGTGACTGTTGTGTCTGCTTTGTGCATGTGTATATATAAACAT